>CAWYPQ010000260.1:0-169761 GCA_963965965.1 Trididemnum nubilum | reverse complement strand
GAGGCCGATTTTCTGTGAAAAATGGAAAATAGCCCCCCCCATACGAAAGAGCCCCCCCTCAGACGTTTGAACTTGCGAAACTTGGGAGAAAAATTACTCTGAATTTTGGCGAAGACCTTTTTTTTTTTTTTTTTTTTTTGGAGATCACCTAAATTTGGGCGGAAAAAAACGTTTGAATTTCGGCCGAAAAATCACTCTGAATTTTGGCGAAGACCTTTTTTTTTTTTTTTTTTTTTTTGGAGATCACCTAATTTTGGGCGGAAAAAACCTTTGAATTTCCGATGTTTCCGAGACATTTCGTCTCAAATTTCGGACAAACCGTCTGAAACTGATTCAAGGTCAATGAAAATTCGAGTCAACGTCGTATGCACACTTCTCACTCTTTCAAAATAGCCCCCCCCTTTTCAAATCCTGGCTACGCGCCTGCTTATATGAAGTCTTATATGAGCGCGGGGCCCCTGGCACTGTGCCGTATGTTAAATCCGTCCCTGGTTTATTGCATTACGTTCATAAAAAGGTTAGATGAGGGCCTCAGTTAGCAACTTTTAGGATAGAAACTAATTTTTTTCGCCTTTAAATGATATAAAATTTGAAGCCAAAAACGATCATATTGTGGATCAGCTATAGTAGCCTATGTCTGCAGGAAGTTCAAATTAAATTAGGCTTACTGTAAGCTATTGCCTACTATAACAGCACTAAACAACACCAACCAGGTCTACCAGTCCTATTCTTGCCGACTTTTTTTTCACTAAGCTATGGGAAGTTCTGTTACCGGTATTGTACAACCCAGCAACAAAGCAATTTTTTGAAATAACAGAATAGTTACTGTTTCACAAATATTTGACTTCACAAAACGCCGTTTTATCGAGTCGTATTTCATTAACCAAATTCCCAACACTACGAATGATAAGCAAAATGACAAGTTTCCTAGCATTTATTCGGCAACTCTACTTTAAACCACGTGACGTATTATTATTGTTTTTTCACGCTCCGCCAATCTGTCAGTTTTTCGCTTCCAATTTTTTATAATTTTTGCGTTAACGCATGATTCACTTGTGACGTAATTTTTCGCATCTATCCTATGCTTGTTTATCAACTTTGCATTCTAGCCCTGACGAAGATAGGTAGTACATGCCTTGAGCATAGCCGATCGAAACGTTGGCAAAAAAGTATTTTGTCCAACCAGTTGAACTAATAAACTTCATTTAATTTATGTTCCTGGTGACAACAATTGAGATGTAGAATAGTTACTGGTACAGTATACCAGTACTTAGCGTAGGCTATATTCTCAAAGCTGTAAACAGAAACTAGCGCAATAATACAGAAGGCGTAATTTAATACCCACTACTTACTAACCATCAGCGGGTAAGTAGCCTAACCAAATCTGAAAACTTGGCTACTGCTATTGGTTCTTGCAGACATAGGCTAGGCTATCAGAACTGATCTACAATGCGATTGTTTTTGGCTTCAAATTTTATACCATTCGTAGGCTAAAACGTCACCAAAGCTGGTCTAACTTTGATGCAACAGATTATATCAGTTGTATAATGCTACTGATGACTTGAGTTTGAATTAGAATCGCTGTCTAAAGCAAAATCCTTTCACCTTTTTTACCGATTATAGCATTCCTTAGCGAAAAATTTTGCAAACTCATGCCTGTTGTGACGTTGCAAATTGGTACGGAGTCTAACGGAGTTAATAGTATTTTCGCGAATAAAGAAAATGGGGAGAAATATTTGGGACACCTCTTTATTACCTCAAATAGTTCTTATTTCTCCAATAAAACCGTTTTCGAACAGTATCTCTTTAAACTTAAAAAAAAACTTGGTAGCGGAATTTGCTCTTGCGCTCTACGATGTTTTTTGAAAACGCTCCGCTTTGGTATTACCTTTTTAACCTGTATTAACTATTATTATCAGCTCTACCTAAGACAGACAGGGCTTTGGCAAGTCTTCAACTTTGTCTTGCTGCAACCTTTTTTTCTGGTAAAATGCTGGCTAGAAAGAAATTTTGTTCTTTTGGTATAAGATATTGTTGTAATTGAATGGAGCAACACTGAAGCAGCTAGAGAAGTTTCTTGGGGTTTTGAGTGACGGAAGTATCTTGGGGTTACGAGTAGGTAGAGAAGTTTACGAGTGACGGAAAGCAAGACGAAGAACTAGATACTCGAATTGGCAAGGCTAGTGCAGTAATGCGAGGTTTGCACTATTCGGTTGTCATGAAACGAGAATTGTCGAAAAAGGCAAAGCTCTCAATTTTCAAAACAGTTTTTATCCCATTCTCACTTTTGGTCATGAGTTTTGGATAATGACCGAAAGAGTGCGATTGCAAGTGCAAGCGTCCGAAATGAGGTTTTTACGAAGAATCAAAGGAGTTACACTGTTTAACGAGGTGCGTAGCTCTGAGATTCGAAAATCTCTAAACATCGAGCCGTTACTTTTCCGAATTGAAAGATTTCAGCTTAGATGGTTTGGCCATGTAAGCAGAATGCCCAGAGAAAGACTACCCAAACAAGCTTTACTTCCAAAAGCAAATGGGAGAAGACCAGTTGGACGACCTAGAACTAGATGGACCAATTATATTGAGGATCTTTAGTAGAATCGCTTGGGACTTCACCCAAGCGAAACGATGGATGTGATGGAAGACCGTGAAGTGTAGCAGCTTAATCTGAAGCAGCTGCCCCCGAAAACCTTACGGAAAAGCGGGCAAAGAAGTTATTGTTGTTCGAAATAAATGGTTCTTCAAGATTTTCCTCGCTAAACGTTGAAAAATAGCTTCTGTCTTCAAATAATACAATTATGTGCAGAAAATCCCCCCCTATATTTAGTTCAGATAATCAGTCTTTATTTTCGCTTTTACTGATTGTTTTGTACTCTGAAAGGTTAAATGCATAGGTGAGCAAGTTAATGCAAAACGTTAGCTTCGTTAACCACTAGTCGGTTAACAAACTTCACACCTCCGTTAACGTTAATCCGTTATTTTTAGCTTTAATTAACAGAAGTTAATACTGTCCGTTAATCCGTTAATATTTTAAGTGTTATTTAAATTTCTTTTTATTTACTCGCTTTTAGAACACGTATTGATGCTGTTGAGCTGATTGTAAGGAAATATTTATTGCTATGGTGGGCTTGTTGTGTTTTGGAAGTTACATTTTACAGTCTAATCCAGGGTGTCGAACCGTTTCAAATAACGGTTCGGGTTCAGGTTTAGCTCCTGCTCAAAATATTTTAGCGGTTCAGGTTTGGTTCGGGTTCACTTAAGCACAACTTTCGAGGTTCAGGTTCACTCAAGTAAAATCTTACTGGTTTAGGTTCGGTTCGGGTTCATAGACTTAAAATTTAACTGTCGTTACTCGTTTCGTCCAGAAAAAAAAAAGGAGAAATTACTGATCCTGTTGATGATCACCACTGCTCTTATTGTGCGTGTACCAGCGCCAGCGGCATCCGGATATGGAAAAATATATTCTTACTTTTGTTAGCGGTTCAGGTTCGGTTTGGGTTCACTTGAGCACAATTTTGAGGGTTCAGGTTTGGTTCAGGTTCACTGAAGAAAAGATTTGCTGGTTCAGGTTCGGTTCGGGTTCACCAAAATGAAGCGGTTCATTCGGGTTTACGGTTCGGGTTCAGGTTCGGTTCGACACCGTGGTCTAACCTAATTTTAAGATAAAAATAAGATCAAATGCACAACGAGGCTGCGATCGAAAAATCTTTGGAAATTGTGAACAGCGATAATTAATAGACCTATGAGACTGCAGGTTATTATTTGCCTCAAAAAAGAGCTCCTTTCTTCGCTTTCATCTACAAAACTCGTGCTAATACGCAACAAGTGTTACCAGTGCAAACTGGTTTGTACCGGTCCGATGAATGAATGGTGCAAGATATTAACGATAAAAACCTTAACGAAAGTCAACAGAACTTAACGGAAGTTAATTTAGTCCGTTAACAGCACTTAACGGAAGTTAATTTAGTTCGTTAACATGAAAAAACTTTTTAACGCATTAACAAGTTAATGAAAAAGTTAGCTTCGTTATTAACGGATTTACTATTAACGGACTTGTGCCCACCTATGGTTAAATGCTATGCCAGAAAACTACAGTCCTAATCTATAATAGTCCAATATTCAGCGACATGTAGAACACTGTTCTAGACATCCCAGCCATGGCTTGCTTTATGATGTTTGCAATTTAGCTTTACGTTTTTAGCAAAACTGGATGAAAGCAATAACCAAAATTTTGGATGAAATTGAAGGAAATTAATGGAAAAGTTGTCACTCTTGGCAGCTTTCGGTAACTTATGTTTAATTTTTCGGAAAAAGCCAAATTTGCTTACTAGAAAAGATTTACGTCGTTTTTCAAGTTTCATTTCCCAAGCTTTTCTCGACCAAGTATTGACCGGAAGGCGAATTTTAATAGTCAAAGGTGACGCATTTCGCAAATCACCTGGATGTAACAGCCCTTTTTCAATAGTAGCAGTATCCAGAGGAATATTGTGAATTTGGGCTGCCCTGACAGTCGCTTCACTTTCTTGTAACCTGTTAAACAAAGCTATGCATTACCATTATTCAAATAGATTCGAAAACTTAAGGATTGTTGTTGTTGTAGGTGCAT
Organism: Trididemnum nubilum; assembly: GCA_963965965.1. Classification (NCBI taxonomy): domain Eukaryota; kingdom Metazoa; phylum Chordata; class Ascidiacea; order Aplousobranchia; family Didemnidae; genus Trididemnum; species Trididemnum nubilum. The sequence continues at coordinate 165,155 of CAWYPQ010000260.1, read as the reverse complement.
ATTAATATCACCGGACAGCGTCAGACGTTAACTAGTGAACGATCATTGCGATAACTACCTCGTGCTTGGAAGAATCTGAATCTGGTTACGAGTTTCGAATGATTCAATGTTCCTGTGGATTTTCGGAAATTGAATCGTATAAAACCACCACGGGAACCACAAGTGTACCTAAGATAGCACACCTACGGGCGGGGAACCAGAGCGATTCAAATAAAAAAAACATTGTCCGTTGACAAGTCGGTTGTGATCGTCGATATACGTGTCAACCGACGTTGTTTTCTCTGTTTCATTTAAACTGTATTATCTGCTAAGTCAAAGTCTTCAACCAGAGATAATCATCATAAAACGTTTTATCCTAGGACACACCTGCAACATGACCAAAGTGCGACTTGAATCAGATCGTACGATCAGGGTCATACACAAAAAACGATGCTTTTACTCTCTCGGCCACGCAGCATGTAGGGAAATGACCAAAACGTTTATTTTCCACTTCATAGTGCTTTAGCTGCGTTAGTTTTGGTTAAAGGCTTAAAGAGGGAGGAGAATCCAGCCATACGATTATGGTGCAATAGAACGAGAAAAATCTAAAACATATCTTCATCAAACTTCAGCTTTCTACGACCCATTGTTTCTCAGATATTTTACTTAAAAGTTTAGATCTCCCAACAGAGTTGCCAGTTAAAATTTCATCTTTTCTAAATAATCTTTCAAGTATAGTTCACAACTGGTTTGTAAGCAACTGAATGCAAGGTTTCACTTGAATTAGTGTTGCAACGAAACAACATTTAGAGTTAGCTAGGATACCGCAATTTCGAGAAATTAGATTTTAACACCGTTGGGGAGATCTATTACGCTTTGAAATGAAATATCTCAAAAAGAACAAGTCATAGAAAGCCGAAATTTGCTGAAAATATGTTTTAGACGTTTCTTTGCAGGAAAGGCTCGTTTCGTTTCTCAATCGTTTATCTTGGTCAATAGGGTAAAGACGTTGCTTTTACGACACCATGATTACATGATCTGGGTTGAAAAACCACCCTGGTCACGTCTTTTTGTGCTTGGATAAGGCGTTGTACAATGATTAATTGTGCTTGGTAGCTTCGAATAAGCAGCAAGTTTAGTGGACGAGAATTGGAAGAAATCCACAGAAACATTGGATCACTAAAAATTCTTCAGCAGGTATGAATTCCTTCTAACACGTAGTGGTTACTGTTACAGCAAGTTAACTTGCTTTGAATTCAAACAAAAACCTTTCGTCTTGCAAGATTCCAACCACTGAGTATTCGAACAGAAAACCTTTTGTAACTTGAGAAAAGGCACACCAATATCAATCATTGATAAGATGTCATGTTTACTTTAGCCGTTCGTAGTAGGCGAATTGTTTTGCTTGGTCATGTTTAGTTTTTTTTTTCTTGATCCCCAATGGTGCGTAGCGGTAGCGATAAAAACAAGTTACTTTCTCTGTTTGCATATCTTGATTTTACTAGTATTCACGAAAATTTAATGATAAGTTGATGACTGTTTTTGCATCCGTCTTAGTATTTTCCATTAATTGTAATTGTAATTACATTTTATTCACCAACTTGCCTTGGTCAGGAGACAGCAAAGGGACCTTTCGGTCCTTGAGTCAATCTGCCACCTGCCCGCGTGTCTACCACACACGGCGGAGGCTTCACACTATCCCTTTTAATGCTGAACGTCAAGCAGGAAAGCTGTGAATACCAATTTGTATAGTCTTTGGTTTGACCTGACCGGGAATCGAACCCGAGTCTACCACTTCAGTAGCAGACGCTCTATTCACTCGACCACTGATCATTATGATTAGTCCAGCCGAAGGCGATGAATAATTCACTCACTTTTGCCAAACAAAACTTGTTTTGAATAATGTTAATGAAAAATAGCCTTTTTCCCCTTAAATTTTCACAAGGTTTTTATTTTTTTCTTTATAATTTTTCTCTATAAATTCCCTTGCAAAAATTCCGAATTGTTTCAATTGACTCAAACGTTGAAGTAGATTTGAGATAAATTAACTGTTCGAATGTCGATTTCTTGATACGAATTCTGTGCATTACCGTCTCAAATAGTTGGTGAGTTTTGTGCATTTTATTTTTGATATTTGATTGATTTGTGAATGTTTTATTGTGAATTTGGATGAGTTATTTTGCTTTGATAATTGTTTCTTTTTTCTGATAATGCCATATGTAAAAGCCTGAAGCTGAAGTAAAGTTAAATCATTAGAACGTTAATTGTTTTACGCTGTTTAAAACCGATTTGTGCCTGCTATCAGTAACGTAGCCAGGGGGGGGGGGGCGGGTCACTGTTACAGGAAAATTGGCTGGCGAAGTATGCAAAATCGCACGTTTTTGGTGCTTTTGAGGCCGATTTTTTGTCAAAAATTGAACATAGCCCCCCCATAGGAAAACAGCCCCCCTCAAAACGTTTGAAATTTCGATTTTGGCCGAAAAATCAGTCTCAATTTCGGTGAAGACCTTTTTTCTTTTTTTTTTTTTTTGGAGACCACCTGATTTTGGGCGGAAAAAACGTTTGAATTTCCAAGCTTTCCGAGAAATTATTCAAATTCTGGATAAATTTCTGGACAAACCGTGAGAAACTGATTCAAGAACAATGAAAATTCGGGTCAAGGACGTTTGCACTTTTCTCACTTTTTCAAAATAGCCCCCCCCCCCCCCCTTTCCAAATCCTGGCTACGCGCCTGCCTGCTATCTACGGCATTGTGTTGTGCTTATTTTAGAAAACCGTCAAAGTTTTACGTCAAAGCGTCAGAGGTCGAAGTGTCGAGCGTCATCTGTCATTCGAATGACGTCGATTCTAGTGATTGCGATTTGTACACCTTAGTCAACAGTGAACTGTTCGAATTGTGAACTTGGGTGTGCATGACGAATCATCTCTATTCGGTCGGTTTTGCGCACGTTTTAAGACTGTAGCCGAGTTTTCCTGTAACAGTAACTACAATGAAGTGTGCGCATCATCCAAAGTTAGTGCCTGACGATGTCCTGTGACAGTATAGACAGTAATAGAGTATAAATAGGCACTACAACAACAACAATATATTTTGCACATAATTATTTAGCTGGATCTTTACTCCCTTCGAGAGATTTACCATTAGCACACAGCAGGTAATTAGGAAGTTGTTAACATTGCACAAAGTATTTCACAATCATCGAACTCCGTAACTATTTTAAATAATAAAGCAGCGTTCATACTAACTCTTTTTACAGTCATCCTTTTCAAAATGGGAATTCTCTCACCTCGCAAACCTCCAGTCTTGTGGAGTTTTGCCTTTCACTTGTGGAATCAAAACGCCTTTGAAGGATTTTTTCTACACAAATGATGCAAAGCTAGCGCTACTGTTGTTAATAACTATAAAACAACTAAATAAAACGAAACTAAATCATTAAATGAATCTGGTAGGTAGCGACAACTGCAGTACAACTTCCTTGTTATACAGACGACAGATGGGATGTAACCCAAACCAGTTCGCCGACGTATTTCAAATAACTACGGCTTCAAAATAAGTTAATTTTTGCGTCAATTCAAACAGTGCAAGCAAAATCCTGTCAATCTCTACATTTTTTTGTCTCACCGGTGAAGCAACGCATTCAGGAGCAGGGTAATAACAACGGGAAGAATAGGGATTTACTGTCAAAACATTTTGATGCATCAACCAAAAATAGTAGAAAAACTCAATCTGGGCTTATAGGTTTACGTCCGCACCACGCTTCAGATCAAAAATTAGTAATAGAAGAAGCGAAAATCCCATTTTTGTAGGTTTCAACTATGTCAGTTCCTAAAAATAAGAAACTGTAAGAAATCTTTTTCTTAAACTCGAAAATAGGGATGACAAACGCAAAATTTGAGAAATAGTTTCTGAAGTTCAGCAAAAATTGGCAACACGGGTTTTTTTCTTTGATCAAATAAGTTCATCCCTGGATAGAAAACAGCAAAAGAGCCTCGTGGCTTTCAGGGCGAGCGGCCAAATGCCCTCTTGCCTACTACTACTCAACGAAGAAGCTCGATCCACTCAACGAATGCTGAATTTAAACGGTGATTAGCACTTAGCAGTTTAAAGTCGTAAATGTGGCCAGAAATAAACAAAAACGGATTCTACCGCTGTCGTATTCGAAGTCGACGCTCAATTCACTTGGGCACTGATTAATGAACTGGCTTGCATAATTGAAATTTGAAAATTTATTATCTGCTATAATTAGTTGTAATTTTATTACATCTTTTATTTTACTATGTTTTCTTAACCAGGAAACAGAAACAAGGCCTTTCCGTCTTCGAGTTCCTAATGCCCCCAATTTTTCACAAACGGTGGAGGCTTTACACTGACGCTTTTATTGCTGAAGGTAGAGCAGGGAAGCTATAAACATTAATTTGACAGTAGCTTACTTGGTTAAATCCGGCCGGAAATCGAACCCGGGCTAAGTTTTAATTGCGGACGTATTTTCCACTCAAATTTTAATTAAAGCTTTCTCGTTTTTGACATTTTGCCTTATGTTAATGATGGTACCGGCAGTTCAAACTTGACGTATCAAAACGATACAAGGTACTTGAGTTAAATTATTGCATGTGATGTTTCAAATATAGAATTTTAAATGTATAATCATCGACCTAAACAGACCCCAAATTTTTTAACAGCAACATTTAAAGTTTATGCTCTGCGTTACATGCGAAGTTTCTACAGCTCGAAAAACCAAGCACGTTCTGAAACCACCAAATTGCACAGCACAAGGTCTGTTAAAAAAGTATCGTACCTTTTGAAATATCTATAAAACACGCAACACAAATTTTAATCTTCTTTAAAGTAGTCCTTTTGGAATTCAACACAATTTTCCGGCTTATCTGTCACTTCTTAAAGCATGTCGAGCAAGTGCCATGCTGCTTTTGGCAACAAAAACTTAGATCACATGGGTAGAATAAGCAATAAACATTAAGCAGTGCATTGCCGAGGTAAAAACAGAAAATTCTTCGCACAGCGTCGCAAATGCGACGCACAGCAATCTTCAGTTAGGATGAAGAAAACTAAACTTGTGCTGATACCAGCATTCCCACATCGACAATTTTTCGCACCATTAAAAGATTGATTTTCCAGTACTGTTCTGCAAACCTCAATCACAGTTTGTTTGTGAACAGCCTCCCTGAGCGTGTCTCACTCTCCGCTAACTTTTGGACTTCTTAAAAACAATTAAGCCGATTCTTTATTCGTGTTGGGCTTTAATGCCTTATCTTCAAACATTTGCTAAATTTTTTAAATTGCTTCAACTACCTCCGTGTTCGGTAATAAAACTGCAATTTTGTTCGAAAACAAAACATCGACTATTCGACTAGCATGTATGACAGTGCCATGCCTGCACTAGAGATGGCGCAGATAACAAACTGTGCATCCGCATGCTGCGCTGCATCCGCAAACCTTGTCTGCATGCTGCACCGCATCCAAACACAGCTAAGTTCACGCTGCACCGCGCCACACCGCAAGTTAAATATCCTTTAAATTTCCATTAACGATCAGAAAAAAATTAGCTCTCTAGCTTACGACATGTAAATATATTGATTTTAGGGGTATTATCGTGGAGAGTTTTCAAAAGGGTGGCTCTCTCTCAAACCATGTCAAAATATTTGTTTTTTAAACATCTGCCAATACAAAAAAAAAGTAATGCTCTAGCTTGAGCCATTCAAAAAACTATTTTCTGGGGAGTCCATTTGGGGGCTCCTGGGGGGGTGTGGTACCCCATACTATCTTAAACTATTTGTTGCTTAAATATCTACTGATATAAACAAAACACTATCACCCTAGCTTGAGCAATTAAAAAAATTAGTTTTTTAGGAAAAAACATTTTGGGGGGGTTCTGGGGAGAAGCCTCAAAAAATTTCAGGAGACAAAATTGCATTGCAGCCCAACAAATTTACACAAAAATTAGATATCGATGTTGCGTGGTAGGATGGGAGAAGAAGAGTGCACAAAATTTAGAAAGCAAAAAATGAAAAAATCTTGATGCGGCTAAAAGTGTAGGTAGGGATGAAAGGGTATCTTACGATATGTAACCACGTGAAATATTTTTTGCCGTACTTAAGCCGTTTTGAATTAGACCGCTTTTTACACCAAACTTTAAGGGTAGTTTTCGGGTCCTAAACCTAAAGTTACGAGACTCATTGCCTTGAAATTTGGCACAAACAATAACTTATGAATCTCAAACTGCTGTCAAAATTTCATGTAGCTAGACCAAACCATTTTTGAGTTATCAGTAAAAGTCAGAAACTTCGCAATCGTTAACTTTGAAAATAGCCGAGTAAAAACTAAAAAACATGCGACGCAAGATCAATCGTTTTAATTATAGGCCTTCAGGTTTAATCTGCCTTGCGTGTGCTTTCTATCAGTTTTTCTGCACCATGTTTTGGCAATCAAAAACAATCTACCAGTCTACCTGATGATTTCATACAACTACTGTACTAATCCTGAACCAGTAGCTCGAATAATGAAATATAAGGTTGTTGTGCTCTGCTCTGCATGCTGTCACAAGCTACTACACATGTATGTAACTACCCTATGTATTATACCGTTGCCGTTTGCATGTGTGTTTGATTGTGGATTAAATTTTGCTACTACGTAGGCTATTTTGTCATTGGAAATTTGTGTAGCCTAGTCTTTGTACTCTACTACATAGACCTACCAGATCTGAGATAGCTACAGACATAGGACCGAAACCTAATTCTTGATGCCATGACCTGTTGACGAATCGGCTACACTGAACTAACTCAGTCACTTTGAAATGCAAGCGCATGTGTCGTAGAAACTGTTATCTAGCCTTGGGCTTGTACCAATACCATAGGCCTACTGCATACAGGGTGGGTATGTCGCTAGGCTTTTGTTTTGTGCCTCTAATCTGATGCATGTTTCCCACAAACCTGTTTCTTCTACATTTGTCTGCCTTTGTTTCATCTCACCGAACGTCCTAAACCTTTCCTAGTCTAGCCTACCCAAAACCAAAATCTTTTTGTTGGTGTCCAGAAACACGTTCAGCCAATCAAAACTAAGTTTCTTGTAGCCAAAATAACCGATTCTAGGATCCTCCAAATTCTGAAAACATAAAACTTGAACCGAAAGCACCTTTTACTGTTTTAGTAACATGCATTGTCTTCAATTCGTGTAAGATTATATAGTTACATCCAGACCAACCATTGTTGTTCATAAAGAGAAAATCACAAGCAATAATTGTAAAACAAATGTAAAAAAATGATTGTACGCTGCGCTGAGCTGCGCTAACGCTGTCACGTAAAGCAGATTTTAGTTGCCACGCTGTGCGGCGCGGTGTACCAACAACAGCGCGCGGCCGCGGTACGCTGCGCTGTTGCTATCTCTAGCCTGCACTGAATGCTTAACGGCAGTGTTACCAGCGATACAAAGTAATTTTTAATTTTTGCTGCATTGTAATTTTTACAGAAACTGCCCGTCCACAAATTAGATTTTTTTCGAAAGTAAATTGCTTAAACTGTTTTGCCCAGTGTCAAAGAATGCACATGTTTCAAATGTAGTTTTTCTTTGCATGATAGAAATAATTTAGTGTATATGCTGAGTTGAAAAGAACTATAAAAAAAATGATGCACAAAACAATCTCAACAGGAAACTTCAAAGTGACCAAAGAGATAGACCGGCAGCCCAGAAGGTTTATTTACCTCAAAGACAGCGGAAGGTTTGATGCGCCTAAAATACACGTCTTTAATCAATTTTTAAGAAAATGTTTTACTGGCAAGCCAAAAGTTCGGCTAAGACCCCCCAAATCCACAATTTATGGGGGGTCAAAAATGGCCTTTATTTACCCCAAATACGGCATGGATAAAAATTGCTCAAAAACGTCCGCTGGAGTCCACTGAACACTGAAATGGCAAAGACAATAACTTTAGGTTCGGCTAACTCCGCGACAGTAACGAATTTAGAGGGAGGCACAAAAAGGGACCTTTATTTACCTGAAAGACGGCAAGAGTAAAAACTACTCAAAAACATTTCTTGGAGTCCACTGAACACATAAATGGTTAAAAGAGTTCGGTTCGGCTATCTCCCTGACCGTAACAAATTTAGAGGCTAGCTCAAAAAATTGCCTTTACATTTATTTGAAGACGGCAGGGGTCAAAACTGCTCAAAAACGTTTCTTGAGAGCAGTGGTGCCGATCTTTGTTGAGCATTGGGGGAGATAATTTGCAATTTTACCCCAATTTTGCCCTATTTTCAACATTGGGTGGGATGAACTTCGACCACGATTTTGTTCAGGTATGGAAATTTAGTGAATACCAAGAAAAAAATGCAAATGGAACATTTTTTCTCCCCGAATTCAGGTGAAGATAAAAAAAAAGGTCTTCGTCAAAAATAGAACACTTTTTCTTCCCGAATTCATAAAATAATATAGCCACAAGCTTATCGGGCATATACGAAATCAGTCGTAAATTATATACTACTATTTTATTTATTAAATCGATTTCACCCCAGCGGGGCATCATCAGTTAGATCTAAAAACAATCAGCGTATACTTTAAAACCAAAATCATCATAAAACCTATAAATAGACTGTAACATCAATCAAATTGAAAAGAACATAAAATGGACTTCAATAACAGCAAAATTAAAGAAAATATAATACTGTATATAGCAAAACCTCTTTCGCAAAGCAAATATATTGAAAATCTTGTTTTACCTACAGCACCACAACATCTGAAAAAAAAACTAAACAAAAAAGTTGTTTAAAATAATAAACCCTTACAAAAAAATATAAATTTTTTTTCAATTATAAAAAGCGTTGCTAAGCAACCAAAAAAGTAAACATATCTCCAAACCTTAAAATGTAGAAAACTTAAATCTTTTTTCACAAAAAGGGTGGAATTGGAAAAGAAACCATTACCAAACTCTTACCTTGGTTGGCAAATCCACAAGTACGAAGAAAAGGACCTTTAATACTAACTTCTCCTAAACATGCTCCAAAAATTTGATGAGATGGCTAACCAAAGAGAAATAGGCCTAGGCTATTTGAGGTTAAAGATATGAAAACTGGCTCAACTAAATTTATGTGGCTATATTATTTTACTGACCCCTAAATGCGAAGTCGTCGGAATTTCTTCTTTCTTCTCCTGTGTGTGATTTTCAACCAAAACATGGCCTCAAACACTTCCCGAATTCAGGTGAAGACCCCCCAAAAAAAGGTCTTCATCACAAATAGAGCACTTTTTTCCCCAAATTTTCGCCCTGATGTAAACCCATTTAAAACATTGGGGGGATGCAGATGTGGACCATTCTCAAACTATTGGGGGGGATACAGCCAAATTATTGGGAGGGATATATCCCCCCCGGGTTTCGGCACCCCTGCTAGGGAGTCCACTGAAAACAAAAACAGTGACAATAAACTTTGGTATTCTCGAACTGATTTGTTACTCTTTCTCCAAAAGTCATTGCAGCACTAAATATGGCTTTTACAGTATTGGTTTTGAAAAAATTCATTTAAGGGTGATGACGTCATCAACCATTAAGTAACGTGATGGTCGATTTTGGGAAAAATGACGTCATATTAGTGATGTTACATGTGACCAGTTATCGCGTTTTCCCAGAAATCGTACAACTTCAAAGATTGTTCACGAAACTCTTTTGCAGTATAGCCGCATTTACACGGGCGACTTTTTTGCGTGCAATTTTTTGATAAAAATGGATCTGGCAAAGTTGCATTTACTCAACGGCGGCTTTGATCATGATAATTGGAACCTTACTCTTGGAAATAATTGTCTTAAGTTGGTTTCATACCAATAGTATTATAATAGAAAACTTTAGAAGAGAATCGGTGTTGCGATAAAAAATCGCAGTGAGATCAGCTCCGATTTTGCTTTAAAAAGGTTTAGAATATCACTATCGGAATGGAAACAACTTGGGACAGTCATTTTTAGCAGTAAGGTAACTTTTATCACAATGAGAACCATTATTGAATATATGCAACTTTGCCACATTTATTTGTATCAAAAAATCGCACGCAAAAAAGTCGCCCGTGTAAATGTGGCTTATAGATTACGTCATTGAGCCGATCAGTGTTTGAGTGGATAGAGCGTCTGCTACTGAAACGGTAAACTCGGGTTCGATTACCGGTCGGGTCAAACCAAAGACTATAAAAATTGGTATTCACAGCTTCGTTGCTTGACGTTTAGCATTGAAAGGGACAGTGCGAAGGTTCACCGTGTGTGGTAGACAGGTGGCAGCTTGACTCGAAGACCGAAAGTTTTTTTTGCTGTCTCCTGGCGAAGGCAAGTTGGTGAATAAAATGTAATTACAATTGCAGTAATTTCAAGACGCACCGGTCCTGCTCGGTTAATTGTGCCACGGAAAAAAAAAAAAAAATTAAGTACAGTTTTTACGTCTTATATCACACCACCAAAACTGCGTTAAATTTGTATCTCAGTCTCAAAGCAACTAATACGAGTGTAGAATTTCAAAAAAATCTAGAATCTCAAAAAACATGTGATGAATTTACTTATTACCAGTATTCAAAGTGCTCGCTAGCTAGTTTACCATTGCGATTAAACATTGCACAAATGGTTCAGGGCAGAGAATTTTAATGATTACAAATCTAAGATTTATCAGCTCAAATAAGTTCTAACATCATAAATTTGCAGTTCTTTTGAAAGAAGCAGAGATATTTGAAAACATTTAATTGTCATTATTTGCGCAAACAGTAGGATGCTTGCTGGAGTAGTCAACTCGCAAGTCCAACATGCATATCCTTGAAAATATCAATTAACATAATGGATTTCATTACTAATGCAACAGTTCTAATCCAAAAACAGAGGCCTACCAGCAGGAGAGATAGGTTGGCACACAACGGCGGAAAAGTGTCAGATAGTACTGTATCACAACTCGCAACTATCATGCATATCTATTTGACAAATTTTTCATACATCAGCAATTATAAATAAACACGTCCAAGAGGAATTTGCTTCCGGGTCGCGAATCTCTATTCTGAGTATTATTTTACACTGATCTGCAACCTGGAGCATGTAAAAGTTAAAAAAAGGATCGAGTTTTCTTTAAAAGATACAAACAAACATTGAATTGTCAAACACAAAAGAAAAAAAGACTTTTTTAGAGAAAATCTTGTTTCACTGTTTCAAGTCTAGATAAATGATCGTAATTCTGTAAATCCATTGATGCTACTCAAATTTTGCTGGAACTATATCTGTACAGGGCCGCAACTAGGGGGGGGCAAAAGGGGGTAAAAAAAAATTTCCACCCCCCAAACGACCAGCATGCCCACCCAAACTACCCTTTTCCTTGCGGTAGTCTCAAGATGGTGGCTTTTTTTTTTTTTGAAACCAACAAAGAATTCGGAGAAAAATAGACTAAATTGGCGCGATGACCTTTTTTTTGGAATCAACAGAGAACTCTCAGAAAACTAGACCAGCTGAAAATTTTTGGCCCCCCCTAGAAAGAAATTTTGCCCCTTCTAGAACAACGTTCTAGTTGCGGCACTGTATCTGTAAACGGCTCTTTAAATTGAGCTACAGATTCCCGCAAATTGGCTAAATGGCACCATACTGAATCTTGTTGAGGACAGCTTCGCAATTTCTTTTTTCTATTTGAAACTGGCCCATGGCACAAAATAGGTTACTGACCTGTGCCACAAAATATTTCTATCACATCGAGGTTATGATGTAAGGCAAGACAAATGTTATATATTATACAGAACGTTAGGACGAGCTTACGTAATAGATTATGCTGGGTGTTTAAAAATGTGACAAAACCATTTAAAGATAGAAATAAGTACAGAATTTGGAGCTAAAGTTGGCAAAGTCGTCAATCAGGCCGAGTTTTGTGGACACTGGCAAAGTTAGCAATGGACAATCTAGTGCACTTAATTTCCAAAGAGCAACTAGCGGACGTAGTATTCATTGCCAAAAAGCAAAGATTGAATAATGGAATGTGGGTATAGGCCTTGTTACGCTAGCAGAAAAAACGTCTAGAAAAAAGATCTCGTGATACCCATCGAGATACCTCTTGAAAAATTTTTTACAAATAGATTTTTAATGCCTGATTAATGATTGAAATGTCTTCGGTTGCAACCAGGTGCCGTTTTTAAGATATACCGCTTTTAATCGAACGCAGATGAATATTTTAAAATCATACGCTTGAATAATTTTTTTTACTATTAGTGTTGCCGTGCATGCATAACGATCAGCTGCCAAGTGACGACGGTCACGTCACTTCAAAGCAAGTTTCCATGTTTTAGAATTCACCGCAAAAAAAATCAAGCTAAAACTTTAATTATGCAAACATTTTAGCAAAAAACTTACCCATGATTAATTATTTAGTTTAAATTTATTATATTTTGAATTTTTGCATTCAAAGAAAGATAAAAAATATCTTTGTTGAAATTTATGAATTATTTCACGGCAACACTAATAGTAAAAAAAATTATTCAAGCGTATGATTTTAAAATATTTATCCGCGTTCGATTAAAAGCGGTATATCTTAAAAACGGCACCTGGTTGCAACCGAAGACATTTCAATCATTAATCAGGCATTAAAAATCTATTTGTAAAAAATTTTTCAAGAGGTACCTCGATGAGTATCACTGTTTTGGGGGGTCTGGGGGCGGAGCCCCCAGCGCTCGAAAATTTTGCATTTTTTTCCAAAAATTTTATTTTAGGGTTGTTTTGATTAAAAAAATAATGCTTTTAAAACGTGGCTTAGAAATTGGCAGTGCAAACAAGATTAAACTGGTGGCATAAATGGGCTATTTGGGAGGTAGCTAATGGTAAAATGTTAGTTCTCTTGTTTAGATGCTGGTAACTTCACTAGATGCTGGAAAATCCAATAGTTCAATAAAACTCACACGGAGTAATATATTTCGTCTATAGTATATAGAGAAAAATAATTGGGGGGGGGGGGCTAATGCAAAGAGATTTGATAGAAATGATTGGTAATTAACTAATACTGAATAGCCCCCCTCCCCCTATTCCTTAGTTTATAGTGTATTTGCTGATGACATTGACACCTATGTTTAGCATTTTTACACTTGCGATCAAATTTGATTGCTTATTTCTTACCATTTTTCAAAGTTTTCATTTATTAGTTAGTTTTATTTTTGACAAATTAGCCCCCCCCCCCCCTTGAATATATGTTTCATAAGATGTTTTAAATCACTATTGAGTCCACCCCAGTGCATAAAACAATCTCAAAAGTGCCAAAAACGTAGTGTTTTTCCCATTCTGCAGTTTGGTCGACATGCCAATGGGGGGAGGGGGGCTGAAGGGCCAATTTAAATGGGCTCCCAACAATAATATTTAAATGGACCGCCAACAATAATATTGATCCAGAATGCCCGGCATATTCAATTTAAATTTTTTTTTTTATTTATTTTATTTGTGTCAAGCGCAAAAGCGCTCATAGAAAACGAAGAAGGAAAAACACACACACACAAAATGGTTTACAGTTATGCATTATTAGTTCTAGAGCGCCAGAGAAGAGCAGTAAGATTCTCCCAAACCATTTACAATAAGCAAACCAATAAAGCGAGCAACATATTTCGAACAACGAAATCTGCAAGAGTGAAGTAATGCGTGAACAAACACATTGGTAGACCTGTGACAACGATTCATAAAACGGAATAAAAGTTTGCGAACAAGGGCATCAAAAGTATCGACATTAGCCTCTACTTGATATTGACGGACACTGCAATAATGAGGAATACCATGAATACTACGGTAGGAATCATTGTAAGACACTCGAAGACGTCTATAGCTCTCAAAGGTGTAACAACACCACAGCTGACTAGCATACAATGTACAACAATGCGCCCGAAATAACATATTTTTGATATGAATAGAACACTTATGAAATTTACTGCGAAGTGAGTTACCTACAGCATACAAATACTTGACTTGGCGAGTGATATCACAATCATCAGATAATGTATCAGTTAGAAATACATCCAAATATTTTACAGAATCAACAAATTTAATGATTTTGCCATCCAGAGATAGTTTAGGCTTAAAGTCCTTACAGTATTTTACTCGAAACATCATGCCATATGATTTACTAGCATTGAAGAGAATGTTACGTGCAACAGCATATTTCGAGCAGACAGCTAGTAGTTCATTGAGCCCTGATAGAGAAGGATAAAAACAACATAAATCGTCAGCATACATAATATGATTAAGCTTGAGATTTCCCACAATGCAACCAGCATTTACCTTATTCAGTTCACTAGACAGATCATCCATATAAACAGCAAAAAGATATGGACTCAAAACACTACCCTGACGAACACCGTTACTGACATTGAAAGAGTCGGACATACAATTACCCCATTTTATAATCATAGTTTGGTTAGTATACCAGAAGTGAAGCAAGCGTAAAAGGCACCCAGGTACGGATCAGGCCATAAGTTTGCAAAATAACATAGCATGATTCACCCCGTCAAAAGCTTTTGAAGCATAAAGGAACACAGAATAAACTGGAGTATTTTTTGTAGTATATGAGCGAACAACTACTTTCGATAAAAATGTACACATGTCAGTCCCATGAAGAGGTTTCAAACCAAATTGATTATCACTAGTTGTGAGCAACGGTTTGAGTTTAAGCAAAATAAAGTGCTTAAAAAGCTTAGAAACTACCGATGCAATTGCAATAGGTCTATAGTTTCCAGAGTTTGAAATATCACCAGTAGGACTCTTAGTGATAGGTACAATAACAGTTTCTAGACACTGAGAAGGTATAAAAGAATGCACGATGCACAAATTGAAAAATACTCTCAAAATATATACAGATGCTAGAATGCGCAAATCTGATAAATTCAGCACTTATATTATCACGCCCAGGAGATTTGTTCAGTGGGAGTAGAGGTAAAAGATGCTTAACATCTGCAACATTACAACCTATCCCCTGCAAATTATCGCTAGCCCCAGCAGAAGATATTTCTCCAGCATCAGGAGTATTCCGCTCATTTAACAAGTTTGAAAATTTATTTTTCCACATTTCAGCAATAGCTGCTGTACCACTAATGTTATCAATGCTTGAAGCCAGAGAGTGAGATTTTTTGGGACCGGCAGCTCGGACTTTCTTCCAAAAGTCAGACCTATTTCCACTATTTAGGGCTTCTGCCATTGCATCCGCTTTATTTGTTTCCTTTGTGTATTTACATTGACGTAGTTTTGCCTTAAATAGCTTTTTTGTGCGCAACATTTCCTCATATGTAGAGCCATGTAATGGTTTACCACAAGTTCTTCACGTTAGGTATGCATTTCTAGCTAGAGAATGAGCTGGTTTAACTTGCCCATTCCAGCCAGGTATATACAATGATGTAGATTGCTTTCTTTGATTACCAGTACCAATAACAGATTCTTTGACCGATGTGAGCAAGACGTGGGTTATATCTTGATAAAATTTTGTAATTTCTTCTGCATGCACTTCATTTGTACACAGCTCATTTTTGCAATAAATAGTAAAGCTTGGGGTTTTTAAATTTAGCATGCGCATCTCAGTTTCTTTAAAGTAGGCTTGCTTCTCATCTTCAGAAACATATGCCCATTTAAAGTTGGTGGAGTTCAAGGATTCTACACTGATGTTAGGTAATTTTAAACACATATGAGATACTCAGAGGATGATGGTCCGAAGATATACAATCATATACCACAGATATTTTACCTATAGAATCGTGAACAGTTGTGGAAGATAGACAGTGGTCTAGCCATGAGGTAGAGCCATGCACCTCACTTAAGTATGCATAAGAGTCATTAGGCAAAAACAATTTATCACACTGAACATATCCATGATCAACACAAAATGAAGACAACATAGAGCAAAAAACAATTTCTGCTCAGAAGCATTAAAATCTCCAATTATTGACACATTGCAACCAAATTCTTCATAAAAATTTTGAAGTTTGCTCAGATATTGTAGATATGCATCAACATTAGTATTGCAACTATAAGGAAGGTACACATTTACTAATGTTAAATATGACTCTTCAAGATTTACTTTAATGCCAATAATAGAGTTGTCATAATTGACAATTCTGGAAGCATCTATGCTCTTCTTCCACAGAATTGCTGTACCCCCATAAGGTCTTCCTGTGTGTATCTTTTCTTTATCATCCATCGAAGATATGGCAAAAGTATGAACATCTTTGCTAATTTGGCTAATTTCATTCAGCCTTTGAGGTGACAACCAAGTTTCTTGCAGAAAAACGATGTCATGGTCTTCACATAGTTCTAATATTTCAACAGTGGAAGAATAAAAGCCTTTGCAATTAAAGGAGGCTACTTTTAAATTGCTGCAAGCCATTAGTCCTGTTGTAGATTTGAGCCAGATTCTGCGTCTGTGTCTGAATTCACTTTTTCAGAATGTGGTGGATAATACCTCTTCACTAATACTTCCTCTGGCCAATTTTCAGCATCAAGGCAGTTTTTAAACAAAACCCCACTGAAAGAAATTTTAAAAGATGCATATGAATTATGCCTTGTCTTTAGAGATGAGCATGACACCTCTTTCGCATTAGCAAATTGGGATTTAACAAATTGTGCTATTTCCTCTTCTGATGTAGGGTGACAAAAATGTCAAGTGCCTTGTGAATAGGTTTTACAGCTTTCAAAGAAGATGTTGTTTTTTTGCCGATCTTACAAGGCCGTTTTCTTTTAACAAATGTTTTGAAACCATCTTCATCCTTGCTCAGGCTCTGAGAGTTTGAAGGTTGAGAATTAAAACTGTCAAGCATTGAATTCTTTTTTGCAACAATTTTTTTAAGCAAAGGTTTAGAGACTTTACTTGCGTAAGTATCAGCTGGCTCAGGGCCATCAACTGGTGTGCTTGGGCTGCCAGTATTTGCTTTCAGTAACATCAGTGACTCCTGGTTTCTCTCAACCAGTTGTTTCAAATCTTGAAGAGATTGAACCAGACGATCTGCTTCAAGGGCAGCAGTAGCTTTATTAAGTTGGACTTGTTCCATCTTCCTATTTATCTCAGTGCTATCCATTTTTAGAGCATCAACTTCTCTTACAGTTTTTTCATTTTTCATTCTTAAATGGTTCATCTCTCTTTTTATTTCCAACACATCAGTGTAAAGAGCCACTGCATCTACGCAGCAAATGTCCAAAGGAGGAAATTGACAAGAAACTGTGGCAAAGATTGGAGCAGAGAAAGTGGACTCATTTTCGATGGTCTGCAGAAGAATATAGATATCAGAGGCATGAGCAGCAGCTGCCGATTTGTCTTTACCACTGCCTGTCTATGAATAAATCTTTTAAGATTTTGAGGCCTCACAGATTCAGGTATCTTATTATAAAGGAGTTGCTTAGCTTCTTTGACTTTATCACAATGAAAATAATCAGAAACCACCTCAGAGAGGTCTTCCATTGGCATTAATTTTATTCGATGGCTCATAAACCAAAGAATGGTGTTGACCACAACTTCAGACATTGGGTGATCAACAGTACTGATAATATCTTATTTATGTTATAGCCTATATTATTCACTTTACTTTAATAAACCTTATATATAAAACCTTATATCTCATTTAAGATATACCCTTATATCTTATTTAATGTTTGCAAACCAATTTAAATAGGCACCTACAATAATATTTAAATGGCCCCCGATTTAAATGGGTCCCAAACAATAATACTGTTCCAGGGGGCCCGGGCTCCTTCAATTTAATGTTTGCCAACCAATTTAAACGTAAAACCCGACTGAAATTAAGGGTTTCTATCCTAAAAGTTGCTAACTGAGGCCCTCATCTAACCTTTTTAGGAACGAAATGCAATAACCAAGGACGGATTTAACATATGGCACAGTGCCAGGGACCCCGCGCTTAGATTAGACTTTTTTTTTAGTCTTCGCCTGTATTTGGCAGGAAAATATTGCAAAAATCTCGAAGCGCCGGGGGCCCAAATCAATGCAAATCTGGCCCGGCAATAACATGGTTTGCAGGCGTAACTATCTATTGTACATTTTTCAAAAGCAATTCACCTCCAACTCGCCCGTTTTTATGCAAAAAAATACTTTTGAAAAAAATTAGCTACTCTAAGGGGAATGCGCATTGAACAAATTGTTGAATTGAGAGGGCCTGGGCCCCCTGACCGTATATGTACTATTATAACTAGTTGTTTTCATGACAAAACAATAATCTCTAAGGTAAATATTCGACTGGATAGTTATTTATTGCAGGAAGCAATGTACTTTACTTCCCCTTACCTGGGCCAAATCGCTCACAAAATGTAACCCCAAAATGCAAGTTTTTAACAGGGCATGGTATGGAATGGAACGGAAATTTCGCTATGGAATATGGAAGATGCTAGAATGGAATGGAAGATTTCAAGAATGGAATGGAAGACAATCTTCCATACTTCCATACCAATTCCATACTAGATTTCGTGCATTGTATTTACAGAAAAATTCATACCGATGTCGGGTTGTGATAAATAATACTGTCACAGAAGTATTCAACTTCAATATCTACGCATATATTATTATTTGTCGACAAATCTCGGTACTTTGGTTGTATACATTGCGCAAATAGTGTACGTATTGCATCATTGTAAGAACATTGCAATTTAATTGCAGCATTGATGTTACAGTTGACGACCTTGATAGATTTTACTTGTTGCTTTTTTTATTTTGAGGCTGACAATTTGCCCAGTTGTAAATTTTGTTTTCTTACATCGTCACGAAAACTCGTCTCTGCTATTTCATCCCCGTTTCAGCTTAATTTTATTTATATTTTCAGTTTGTAAGCTTACAGTAATTCTTTTTGGTGATGAAGCTTGGTATTTCTATTACGGTAAATGTTCTAGTTGATGTGAGAGCAAACTGGTACGGTAATCATTAAAACATAGGCATAGCCAGAAGGACCGGGCCCTCTGCCTCCCCCTAACCCCCAATTGAAAAGCTACCAATGATAAAAATGATGCCACAAAGCCTATTTATTCAGTTTCTTTTAGCATTTTTGGAGTGCAACAGTACATGCGTACAACGACAATTAGCAATAACTTAATATTAATATTGACGACCAGGGGGCCCATGCCCTCTCAATTTAAATTTTTACCAATCAATTTAAATGTACAAGCCGGGAGAAATTCACTAGCTCAGCGTTTTCGTTCTAAAAGGTGCAATCTCAGGCACTCATCTAACTTGGTTATGCAATAATATGTTTTATGCCCCTAGCTAACTTTTATATTACAATAACATGATTAGTGACCATTTATGGCATCTAATGTACCAACTTTAAAAAACTTTTCATTACCAGCTTTAAATAACAATCCACCTCGATCTCGTCAGTTTTCACGCGACAAAATGCTTTTGAAAAAACCTAGTTAGGGGAAATGCTTATTGAACAAATTATTGAATTTGAATCAAAGGTGCCTGGGCCCCTTGTCGTACATATATTCCTAAAACTGGTTATTTTCATGACAAAACAAAACTCTTCAAAGGCAAATCTTCGAGTGCATCATTTAATGCTAAAAATGTTGCAGAAAGCAATGTACCTAGATTTCCCTGACTTGGGCCAACTCACAAAATTTAACCCCTAAATGCAAGATTTTAACCGTGTTTTGGACTTGACCTGAAGAAAAGGGAGTGATTTTTTCAATTGGCTTTCAAACATTAAAAATTTTGTTCTTTCAAATGGCTCTGAAAACGTGCAAAACGTGATCCGAATCGCAGTAAAATAGCATTTTTTTTCCAAAAAGTTACAAAAATCGCCCAGCGGCTGGGGGCTCCATCGCCATGTCCCCTCTGTAACATATTTGAGTTGCACAAATTTGCTCATCACATCTCCCAATTTTGATAGAATAGAAAAAATTTTAACTTGCGGTTCTAGTCCTTCCTCTATAGCAAATCCAGGTTACGAACCAAATCAGACGCCCAGCTTTTGATCTTTCATTCTTTGTCCCATAAAAAGTCCCTCTTTTTAACAACTTCAGATGACGTCATTGTAGTGACGATCGGTGAGGGGCATCAGGGTATTCTTTGAATACCCAAACAAAATCATCTCATCTGTATTTATAAAAGTAATATATCTTTTAAATAGTATTTTATACTTTGGTTATTTTTGCTTTCACGGCTAGTTGGCCACAAGCATAGCGTATTTTGCGTAGCAATTGGCGAAACTTAGTGGCAGGCAGTCAATTATTTGAGTTTTGGCATTGTGGCGCTAAACGTTGGTATGCAGTCGCTGTAGCTTGAATGCACTGAAAGGTATCAAAGCGAAGTTGTGAAAACCCAAAATGGCGTGGTAAAGTGAAACCATGTAACGCCCCGCCTCTGTATTAACCAATCAAATTTGGTCAAGTGAAGAAACGTCACGATTGACGTCATCGTGGGTTTTCAGATAGCGAGCGTGATTACCTTGCCTTCAACTGCCTGCGCTTGCGGTTGCGCGATCGACCGTTACAGACCTGTCAATTAAATTAACTACCCTGAAACATAATAATACTTTCTCCGTATCAAACAATTGACAGTAAAAGACTTGCAAGGTTTTTTAGCAAAAATAACCTAATAAGAGGAAAACTTAAAATTCGTCAAAGTAAATTACAACAGCAATATAACACAAAGAATGCTGTGGATAGTTTATAGGGATGTTCCTTCACTCAAAAAACTTTTGAAGAAAAAAACAGCAGTCGTTGCTGCTGGTAGACCCAAATCCGTTGAAAGATCGTTTTCTGCCTTAAAACGTATCAAATCATTTTCTCAAAATAAAATGGAACAAGACAGACTTTCAGATTTAGGCCTTATATACATCGAGTCACAATCACTGACAGGAGTCATGGAAACCAAATCTTTTCAGGATTCAGTAATAACAGAATTTGCTTCAGCGGAAAAGCGAATGGAATTTACTTTCAAATGACTTTCTTGCATCTGCAGTAATTCTGAAACTTTGCCGATTTTAGTGTTTTGCCTTTTGTAGTAAACAGTTTTGTTTGAATAGCTAATCAAATGGCCAAAGCTGTTTCAGCTTGTACTATTTCTTTGCTTTTTGCAGGCAACTGATCATTGGATGAGGTAAAGGCGTGTTAAAAGTTTTAATCAATTGCTTGAATTGAGTGTAGAAGTTATAGTTTATCTTTTTCATATTTCTACGCCTTCACTATACTCATTTCACTCAACAGCTGAAGCGAGACGAGAAAAATTAACTTCAGCTACGCTACCCTCAATTTGAGCCAAAACTTTTTACTCCCAAACGTGTTTTTGCTACTCTCCCCAGTCAAACTTTGTCTTTCAATTTTTATTTTTAAATGGTACAGTACAAAAACAGTATAAATATCAAATGCCACCTATACGTATGGACATAATTCCATATGCGCAGACCGGATGCGCAATTACTTCATGTACGAAAATAAACGACGCAATAAATTTGTAATTGAATACCCAAAACTTTTTGCCACCGATCGTCACTGCGTCATTGCATGATTGGCGGTTTAGCCCTCCTCTCAATTCAAACTCCAGGCTACGCCTATGCATTAAACCATGCGTAATATGCATACCAGATACCGGTCGTTGCATTGTAGTTTTGTTGGCGCACCTTCACGAGCGGTTGCTTACAACATTGCAAAGTTGCATCGCAACAAAATATACGTTGCATTGCTTCCGGTCTAAAATTTCTTTGGTATGGAGGTATGGAATGGAATATGGAAGAAAATTTTAGTATGGAATGGAACATGGAATGGAAGATTTTTGGTATGGAATGAAAGAAAATTGCCAGTACGGAATATGGAAAAATCGCCTTCCATTCCATTCCATACCATGCCCTGGTTTTTAAACGTGTTTTGGACTGAAATTGCTAGCAAAATTTTTTTTCAACTACTTAATTTTTTCAATTGGTTTAATTTTTCAATTTCAATTTTTCAACTACTAAATTTTTTCAATTCAATCAAATTGCTAGCAAAATTTTTTTCAACAACTTAATTTTTTCAATTGGCTTTCAAATGTTAAAAATCTACTACTTTCAAACGGCTCTGAATACGTGCGAAATGTGATCTAGTGGTATTAAAATAGTTTTTTTTTCCAAAAAATGACAAAAAATCGCCCAGCAGCTGGGGGCTTCGCCAGAGGCTCCGCGCTCCTATGGTAAAACTTATTTTCGTTCTTCACCAGTTCTTGGCAGGAAAATATTGCAAAAGTCCCAAAGTGCCAGAGCCCAACTCAATGTAAATTCGCCTTCTGGGGACGAGCCCCCAGCCGCTGGGCAATTTTTCGTATGTTTTTGGAAAAAAAAACTATTTTAGTACAATTGCATCACATTTGCACGTATTCAGAGCCATTTGATAGTAGTAGATTTTTAACATTTGAAAGCCAATTGAAAAAATTAAGTTGTCCAATACTGCTTTTACTTGCAATTTAAGTCCAAAACACGTTTAAAAACTTGCATTTTTTGGTTACATTTTGTGAGTGATTTGGCTTAGCTAAGGGGAAGTAAAGTACATTGCTTCCTGCAATAAATAACTATCCAGTCGAATATTTACCTTAGAGATTATTGTTTTGTCATGAAAACAACTAGTTATAATAGTACATATACGGTCAGGGGGCCCAGGCCCTCTCAATTCAACAATTTGTTCAATGCGCATTCCCCTTAGAGTAGCTAATTTTTTTCAAAAGTATTTTTTTGCATAAAAACAGGCGAGTTGGAGGTGAATTGCTTTTGAAAAATGTACAATAGATAGTTACGCCTACAAACCATGTTATTGCCGGGCCAGATTTGCATTGATTTGGGCCCCCGGCGCTTCGAGATTTTTGCAATATTTTCCTGCCAAATACAGGCGAAGACTAAAAAAAAAGTCTAATCTAAGCGCGGGGTCCCTGGCACTGTGCCATATGTTAAATCCGTCCTTGGTTATTGCATTTCGTTCCTAAAAAGGTTAGATGAGGGCCTCAGTTAGCAACTTTTAGGATAGAAACCCTTAATTTCAGTCGGGTTTTACGTTTAAATTGGTTGGCAAACTATAAATTAAAGCGGCTCGGGCCCCCTGGAACAATATTATTGTTTGAGGCCCGTTTAAATCGGGGGCCATTTAAATATTATTGTAGAGGCCTATTTAAATTGGTTGGCAAAAATTGAATGAAGGGGGCCGGGCCCTTGGATCAATATTATTGTAGGAGGCCCATTTAAATGTTAATGTAGGGGGCCCATTTAAATTGGTTGGCAAAAATTAAATTGAGGGGGCCCGGGCCCTCTGGATCAATATTATTTTCGAGGGCCCATTTAATTAAGTGTTGTAGGGGGCTCATTTAAATTGGTAGGTAAAAATTACATTGAGGGGGCCCGGGCCCCCTGAATCAATATTATTGTTGGGGTCCGTTTAAATAAGTATTGTAGGGGGCCCATTTAAATTGGTTGGTAAAAATTACATTGAGGGGCCCGGCCCTCTGGATGAATATTATTGTTGGGGCCCATTTAAATATTATTGTAAGGGGCCCATTTAATTGGTTGGTAAAAATTACATTGAGGGGCCAGGCCCCATGGATCAATATTATTGTTGGAGGCCCATTTAATTGGTTGGTAAAAATTAAATTGAGGGGCCCCGACCCCGTGGTTCAATACTATTGCTAATTACTGCTGTATGTGTGTAGTGTTGTAAGCGAAGATGCTAAAAGAAAGAGAAACTGAAGAAACAATAGCATTTCTTGTGACATTTTTATCATTGGCAGCAATTCAACTGGGGGGGCCCGGGCCCCCTGTGCCCCCCCTGGCTACGCCTATATCCAGACCCCCAGTCTGTGATACGTTTGAATTACAGTACACTTCTTTACTCAACACAGATCTCCCAATTTAGACATTTTCGCATCTTAAGTAGCCTGTTGGTTTAAGCCCTCTCCTTAAACGAATACCTAGTCACGTGCCAACACCAGGCCACACGGCTTCTGATCTTCGATTCTACAATATCTTTGTCGCCACAAAAATTACTCTTTCGAAGTTTTTGAAGACGTCATTGCATGTGATTTGTGGTTTGCCCCCCCCCAATCAAAAATCCTGGCTACGCCTATGATCAAATGAGATGTAAAAATAATCAAGGCTGGGAACACTGTTTAACAGGGAGAAAATCACATTACCGATGGGCTTCAAATAATTACACATAAGCAACAGTAGTGGTAGGTATACGCTATGTTAAAACAACTTGACTAGTGTGCTGGTAACAGTTTTGGTAAAAGAAAGATAGAATAATATACTTTTTGAACAGCTTTTGATCGAGTCTGCCATTGTATTTCATTTCAGAAACTTATTGAAAAGCAGGTTCCTTTGATTTTGGTGCGATTTATTATGTATTGGTATAAAAACCAAATGATCACTATTAAATGGAATAATGTCTTTTCACACTGTTTCTCCATAATCAATGGGGTCAGACAAGGTGGCATTTTGAGCCCTTGTCTGTTCAATATCTACATGGATCAGCTTTCTGTTAAGTTAAATCAGCTGGATATTAGTTGCTGTATTGGGGACAAGTGTTTAAACAATTTTAGGTAGGCTACGCTGATGACATTTGCTGCTTTGCTCCTAGTTTCAAAGGCTTACAAAGGCTTGTTGATACTTGCGTCGAATTTGCTGCAAAGCACAATATTGTCTTCAATTGCAAGAAAACCAAAGCTACAGTATGTATTTCCCATTTAAATTCTACAAAACCACTGATCATAATCTAACTGTGAATGACCAGCATGTTGAATTTGTGAATAGTATTAAATACCTTGGTGTTACAATTAGCAGTGTCCTTTCTGATGAACTTGAAATCAAGGCTCGAGTAAGATCTATATATTGCATAGCTAATATGCTTCGTACTAGGTTTTTCAAATGCTCTGTTAATGTAAAAAACATTTTGTTTCGTTATTTTTGTTCGTCTATTTACGGCATCAATCTTTGGTGTCGTTATCCTGCGTCGAGTATAAATCGTCTTCGTGTAGCTTACAACAATGCTTATCGTATACTTTTTAATCTCCCTAGAAGAATACACATCAATGAAACTATGGTTAGTAACGGCATCTCGACCTTTCATTTGTTAATGAGAAAACATACTGCAAATTTCATAAAAAGATGCAAGCACTCTTCAGACGCTTACATTCAACAAATTTTTGGCTCTGCATGTTTTCTTGATTCTGATTTTTCAGCACATTACTCAAAATTACATTTTGGCTAAATTACCACGCATGTTTATGCTTTGTGTCGTGCCTGATAAATTTGTTTGTGTGTTTTTGTTTTTCGTGTTATTATGGACCTTTGTTGAGTTTGACACAAATAAAAAATAAATAAATAAAATAAATACAGTATCAGCACATCTAAACTGCAAATATCATTACTTAAAGCAATGTTTTATTGCGCACCTTCACTTTCGGGAAATCACCTTTCTGTCTTCTTTTCTTCCTTTGTTGTAATCCTGGAAACGGAACAGAGGTTCTGAAAAATCGGTGGAAAAAACTGATCAGATTTCAGCATTAAATTATACCACGTGATTAGTTTTAAGTGATTTTGCCACGAGCGAGATAAAGAACTCGATGACGCTTGGTCAGAGCAAGTTAGAAATTAAAATTAGCAGAGGTAGAATCGTCGAGGACGTCCTTTTCGCTCCCAACAGTAACTAACTACAATATTGAAGACCAGGGGCGCAGCCCTCCCCCTTTTGATTCAATTTGTACCAGCCAATTTAAACGTATAACCCGAAAAAAATGGAGAGTTTTCGTCCCAAAAATTGCTATCTCAGGCCCACATCTAGCCTTTTTATAAACGCAATGCATTAATCAGAATCGGATTTACCATTTAGCACAGTAGGGGCCCAGCGCTAAAATCGTAACACTTTTTTTGGTCTTCACCTATATCCGGCAGAAAGATGTTGCGAAAATCTCCAAAGTGCTAGGGGCAAAGCGCGATTTAAATCCGGTCCGGCAATAACGTGGTTAGTAGGCGTAACCAACTATTGTACTATTTTTCAATAATAATTCAATTATTTACCTCCAACCTCACCTTTTTTACGCACAAAATACTTTTAAAAAAATTTGCCATGGAAAATGCTGATTGAACAAATCATTGAACGTCAATTGAGAGGACTTGGGCTCCCTGGCCAAACATGTACTTCTATAACTGGTTATTTTAATGACAAAAGAAAAATCTTCAAGGAAAATCTTCGAATGGATTAATATTTACTGCTAAAATGTTGCAAGAGACAATCCACCTTACTTTCACCAACCTGGACTAAATCACTTACAATTAAAATTTAACTCCAAAATGCAAGATGTTAAACGTGTTTCGAACTTAAATTGCAAGTAAAAGCAGAATAAAACAATTTAATTTTTTCAATTGGCTTTTAAATGTCAAAAATCTGGTGCTTTCAAATGGCTCTGAAAACTTGCGTAATGTGATTCAATAGCATTTAAATAGCTTTTTTAACCAAGAAATTGCAAAAATTGCCCAACGGCTTGGGGCTTCGCCCCCAGACCCCCAAAGCCTCCGGCGTGTAATTCCTGTCTGATACCTTTGATTTACACTAGCTTTCTCAACACGTTTCCAAAGTTAGATGTTTGCACTTTTCAACTATTAGTTTAAAACCTCTCCCTTTGCAAAATCCTGGTTAGTGGCCAACAGGCAACAATTTCAGATCTTCCATACTACCATATCTTTGTCCCACAAAAACTTCCTCTTCGAAAAAAATTTGATGACGTCATTGCATGTGATTTGTGGTATAAGCCTCCCCCAATCAAAAATTCTGGGTACGTGTATGAATTGGAGATCGCCTGAAAAACTTTTTTGAAGGCCTTTTTTTTGGAGAACCCTTGCGGCTGTGTCCTTGGCCTCGAGCATTTCTGTCCTTGGCCTCGAAAGGGCCTGTTCTCAGAAAATCTGTCCTTGGCCTTGGCCTCAGATTTTTTTTGTGTCCTTGGCCTCGAGCCTTGTTTCCTCGACTCCACCTATGAAAATTAATATATCGCAATATTGGAATTATAGTAAGCATTTTTACCCGACTATACGAATGCCCACAATATAGTTGTGGCTGTTTCTCCGTTAGACTCTTCGGAGGGATGACAGTAAATCTACACATCAATATACATATAAAATCTGGGCAATAGAAGAACTAGTGAATAGTTAACCAGCGGTAAAATTTGATTTAAAATTTAATGTTTTGATTTATGGTCCTCTAAAAAGCGTAGCAGCGAAACAGTCTGTTGGGGACATTATTTTATACTGCAGATGTTTTACTGATTTTAATTTTTAAGATGATCAGTTTTATATTATCGAGTGTACAGTTAGCCTAGGGCCCCATTAAAAAAAAGTTTTTTCTCAAAAATACGCAATCACTGTCTCAAATCGTGAGGTTGACTGAAAACACATTCTCAAAAAAAATGAGATTGATATTGCTCTAAAAACGATGTTTTGTTTTTTCTTTAAAATAAGGTATTCCCTTAATTTTAGTAACCTTTTTAAATGTTTTGTATGCCAGACAAAGTTTTTTCGAAGAGAAGTTCAATTTGACGGATTGATATTGCAACCATTAACGCATTGTATGACGTAATTGACGATGACATTCATTTGTAGGAAATTTCTCAAAAATTTGAGTAAAGAAAGCCATTTGGGCTCAAATTAAAAAACTTTTTGAATGTTTTTTAGTTGTTACAGAAAAAATTTGATTGACGCATGTTGGTACTTGCTTTTAAATCTCTGCGCTGCAAGTTTTTTCTGAAGTTTTGGACATTTTATAGAGGGTTTCGTGTTTCTGCATTGTTGTATCCCTTTCTTTCGCTTTGCAAATTCAATAATTGTATCGATCGCTGAATCCATTATAAACTTAATCTGTTTAATTAAAGAACGTGGTTTTATAGTAATGCAAGAAAAAGGAAATATGCAATGCCTGTAGTCAAATTATTCTTTGGTTTCAGGCTGGGCAAGCTGACACTTTTAATAATAATAATAATAAAATGAATGCTTATATAGCGCAGTTTCCACTGTAGAAAAAGGCTCACAGCGCTTTAAACAGTAAATTTAAAGCTGTAAATGGGGAAGCAGTATCACACGACGGTGGCCCAGACCTTGGGCCACATGTCATTGCAAGACCTACAATAAGTTTAGGGAAGATAGTAGATTCATACCATAATTTTCAGACTCTTATGATGGTGGTGTTCTCATCTATTTTGGGGGGGAAGTCAAATATCAGGATAGCCCGCGGAAGGTCACATTCCAATATCAACTTTTGACGAGCTAAAATTTTATCTCTTAGATTACCTTAATTCATGACTGTTGCAACGCCAACCTATCAGATTCTTAAATAAACTTGCCTCTTTGTTGCGTTCATTTCTCTGCTTGCGCGAAACACTGTGGAGCCAGGTCCTTTTATTATATGTGAAAGAAAAACATTGATTTCATACCACTTGCTAGTACTCTTCGTTTCCTAGTCGTGCACTTAATCCTATTAAGTGACGGAGGGTGAAAGTGACTTCGTCTCTTTTGAAGTGAGTACTGTTTGACTAATTCCAATGGAATATTTGCAAAGCTCTCATCCAACATCTGTGGGCAAGCCACAGGGGCTAAGGGGGCTTCACCATTCCTGAACTCAGTCACTTAAAAATTTTAGCCAAAATACAAGCGTTTACACGTGTTTGGACTTGACTTGTAAGAATAAGAAAGCTGAAGGGGCTGAGAAATTTAATCCTTTCAAATTCCTTCCAGATTTTAGTAATTTAGTTCTCGAAAATGGTTCCAAAAACGTGCGAATTGTGATCCAAATAGCGTTAACTCTATTTGGACCAGGCAAAATTTTGCAATCAATGGCTCAAGGGGAAATCGATTCGATTCAACATATCGATTCGACTCAAGATATTTAAACGTTAATAACTGCTAAACTACAAAAGAAAAAAATAGTTTTTGCGCCATAAGAAGAGCAATTTTCTAACGAAACGATTAATCCTTTTAATGGTACATTTGCAAACTTGCTTTAATTTCAAAATAAGTAAAGGACTATCAGAAGTGATCAGTTATTTTTGCAAAAACTGGTTTTATTTGCAAAATTGTGAGGGTGGGATCACACGATCAAGTTTTATGTGCAATTTGTGTGCATCAATATTTTTAAAGCTATCACATCTAGACGCTGTTTTCTTGCTCAGCTTCTTGCCAGACCCTTGCCAGACGAAAGTGTCTAATTTTCCCTCAAAGTTGCCCAAGCTCTCACACGTAGTTTTTTCGCTCTGAAAGTGTTTACGCAGTTAGCAATGAATTTCGATCAAGTTTGCCGCGACAATAGTGATATGTGCTTTGACAATTTACTGGGACTTCGCGATGCGCGCACATGCAAATATTTAAGGTTTATTTAATTGTTTCATAACTCGAAAACGGCGAAACGTAGAAAGCTGAAATTCGGAAATAACATGTGAAAAGATAAAAGAATCATGAATGTCAATTTTTAAATTTCCTTCAAAAGAAAACATTTTGATAATTGTACCAGAACCGAATGACAAATTTAATAATTATCGAGACATAATAAAACTAATTTAAAAGGAAAATGTTATTGTATCATATTATGCTGAGAAAAATTTTACCTGCAATTGATCTTCACTGGAGTTGAAGTATACGACCGTATAACTATTAGCGACAATTTTTTACCGATATCCGGAACATCCTTTTGTTGGCTAACCACATAAGAAATAAATTTATGTTTTCTGTTTTTAGTGGATTACAATGTTCTTCGTTGAATGTCAATTAATTTACTACTTATTTTTTTGTTGTTTGTTCTCCACCAATCGTAAAATGTAAGTGTGAAATGCGGCTCAATATTTTCAAAAAGCGCATATAATGGATGGTATATAAATATACAGCGAATATAAATGATGGATTTTTTGTAAGTTCAAGTTTAGTTAAACAAGTTCCCCATTTTTATTTTCCGAGTTTGAGTACAAGTTTTGCGAAATATCGAATTTTTAAATTTAACTTCGGATTTTGTGAAAAGCAAGCAGCAAAAAAAAAAACAACTAGCATGGAGAAGTTTTTACTTTATTATGCATTGCATCACTCATTAATAAATTTGTAACAATAAATGTTTAAGTTTCACAATCTATATGTTTTTCTTCGATTTCGCATATTAAAAGTTCAATTTCATGTTTAAACTAGGTAATGGGTATGCGATCGTAAACAAATATAAGAAAACAGCAGGCGCAATGTTAACAATACGTCATTGCCGATTAAATCAAATGTATGGGGTGCCATCCGTAAAAGATGGAATTGCATGCAATTTAGCGGAAATTGC
Source organism: Trididemnum nubilum (assembly GCA_963965965.1). Classification (NCBI taxonomy): domain Eukaryota; kingdom Metazoa; phylum Chordata; class Ascidiacea; order Aplousobranchia; family Didemnidae; genus Trididemnum; species Trididemnum nubilum. The sequence continues at coordinate 134,913 of CAWYPQ010000260.1, read as the reverse complement.
ATGCAATTTAGCTAAATTGCAGATTTCATGCAATTTAGCTAAATTGCAGATTTCATGCAATTTAGCTAAATTGCAAATTACATGCAATTTAGCTAAATTGTTACAATTTGTTAAATTGCACTGTAATTGCCATGGCTACGGATTGTGAAATGTTGCCAACCAAAACTGTAGAAAAAACTGCATTTGAAACCAAGCATTTCGCGGCTCACGCACCGTGCGTTATTGTAGAAAGACTAGGCCTAATGTTTGAATGCTGAGTGATGGTTGCAGTTGCAGTGATGTTTGTTCAGCAGAGCGTTTTAAGGGCCAGGTGATTGTGAGACTGTTCTCTTTGATTAATTAAGCTGCCAAACTTCCCATAGGTTGCTGTTGATCAGAACGTGTAGCCAGAGATGTAGATTTACGCTGCATTTTATGCGCCGTAAACGTACGGCGCAAAGTTTTTGGAACGTTTATCTTTATGCTGACGGCGTCAAAATTTTTTGTATGCGCTTACATCACTGCGTGTAGCTAGCCATGAAGGTCTTCTGCGACTGTGTAGCAGGTAGTACCGGTAGGTTACTGGTAGTCAGTTAACGGTTCTGCAATGTAAAGATTGAATACTGAGTAAGGATACTGCCGGCTAAGGTGACTCCCAGCAGCAAGAATAATACTGGTACCGTGCTCGGGTAGCGCTCTGCCAAATATACTTACCGGTATAGGCCTAGACTTTTTTACCTTGCAGTTTTATCGTTATTACACAAACACTTTCAGTTTAAGCCTCCCCATCCAAGTTTGCCTAGTTGATTGGCTGTATCGGCCATATTGATTGAAAGGAGTTAGATTAAAAGTTATTCTTATTGCAATTATTTCCTAAGCTCCACCATAGTTTACCACTTACGTCTGAAATAATAGCTGGTGGGTGGTTTCAAGCTGAGGGAGGCTTAAACTGAAAGAGAGCCCACAAACACTTACTGATAACTTTCAGACTAACTATAAGCTCAATGAATTCTGCTAGCGGTAGTTCAAATACTCCTGACTTGCCGTCTATCATAACTACAGCATTTCAAAATGCTTCACAACAAATTATAGATGCATTGACGTCAAGTACTGGTGCAGTTGGTTCCAGTGGGCCTACGGGCATTCAACTTGGGCCTATTAGTGTCTGTACCTCTTCAACATCGGTGTACAACAGCGGCACAACTACAGGTAAGTAGTCTGCTAATAGTGTACTGCTGCACTCTAGTACTGCCGAATATCATTTAAGAGTGTCTTAAAAGAGTGTTAACTTGTGCATCAATTCCAAATTCAGAGATGCAAATCTTCAGCTGATTGGCAAGTTAGGCTAATTTTTTAATCAAATTGGTCATTTTTGTTACAAAGTGTCTTATCCCTACTTTGAAGTATCCCAAATCTTCATTTGCTGATTTTCAAGAATGTCATCGAGTGTCTACGTTCCTGTTTGTGTGTGCTCAACTGTAAGAATTAAAGTTCTGCTCAGTCTTGCATCTTGCTTTCGTGGTTCTGTTGCATTCTTGTACGATATACCTTGTAGTTGGCTTCTCATACTCATCAATGAGCTTATCAAAATCAACAATGTATAATTGTTTATTGAACTATAGTTCTTATCGTAAAGTACTTTGCCTACCCTTTAGTGCTGGGATTAGGCAATAACTAAGGACATAACAAGGTAACTGCTGTAGCAAACTAAGGATGTAACTGTGTAACCAATTACGCACTAATTAAAAAGGTAAGTAATATAACAAACTAATATTATGTAGCAGCAGCTGCACTAAAGGTTAGATACACTCTAAAGCAGCAGCAGATGCTGCCTTTTTGTAATTGGTCAAAAATCATCAAAAAAGTTTTGAGGGTAGAAATATGAGATTCAGAGTTGCAATTAAAATTGAAGGGAAATGTCAGATGTCAAGCCCATGAGTATGAATTTCTTCTATCAAGATTGTGTAGCAAAATTGAAAAAGCTAGTATTGCCCATGAGCATCGGCAAACGATTTCCTACGTGCTTCTACAAAAATAATTTTAAGCACTGCAAAAACTAGTGATTGCTCAAACATTCCAGTGATATTAATGTTCATTGGGCTAAAATTTGCTCTTAGACATTACATAATCTAACCTTGAAGATGAAGTAACCATACTGCTAGATCATGAACAAGTGTACCGGTATTTAACAAAGGAGCATAATATCTCATGCCAATTTTGCCGTAATGTCCTGCTTCATTTGTCTTTTGTTTTTATTTATGTACAGATTCAAACAAAAGTAGAAACAACACTGACACACAGGTAAGTGCTGTGTAACTATGATTCACATAATGTAACCATAGCTACAATACTGATTCATGAAATCTGTAAAATGTTCAAAAAGGTTTTGAAAGCATCCATGTCACCAGCATTTTCAAAACTATTGGTCACAAAAAGTTATAATTGGATGGTGCTGATGCTTTGTGATTAGCCAAAAATGACGTAGTTGTAAATTTTTGTATGCTGGTCAATGGTCATTCCATTATAATGCAGTCACTCTGTGTAACCCACCCACTCACATTGTACGATTGATTGATTTCTTTCTTCCATTGTTATCCTCCTCTTACGACAAACCAACGATGGCAATGTATGTTGGATGAATCCACATCTGCTTAGGAGTTTTTGAGTTTCTATTATCCGCTTGTTGACATTGTAAACTCTTGTCAATCGAGTTATTGCAGCTTGCCATACACCACCAAGCAGATAAAAGCATCGTCAAGCGCCTTATCCAAGGACACAACAATACAAAGAGGATGCTAGTTCAACCACAGACCTTTTGATCATAATCGTCGTAAACACGACGCTCTTAACCACTTGGCCATGCTGCCGACTTTTTTTTGCATACCGTCATACTGATTGATTGATTTTTGGTTAGCTATTTGCTTAAAATTTTTACTTCAGATATTTTTACTTACATAACATGTCGTCATGTAGTTTTGGGTATGGAGAAAAAATATATCACCAAAGTAATGATAAATCCAAGAAAAATGCCTGTATTCTAATAAGAAAAAGAGAAATGAAAAAAATTTTGCCTGTATTCTAATAGACTGATCCATGCTTCTTTATGTTTTTTTCTAATCCCATACTAATCATTAAACTTCCACAGCTTAGGAAGTATACAGTAGGTTCAATTCATGCTTTTATCAAACATGCCCACCAATCCAGGTTACTCATAAAGGTCTTGATTGTCTTCTCAGGTGACTACAATAAAAGTCTTTGGTGGACATTTTGGACAATGAAGTGGTCCAACTGTGTAATTTCTATACTTCGATATTATTTGCATGATTGAAGCAGTCAGTTTACCCATCATGGTGTCTCACATTTGGACAAAAACATGCATGTTGAACTAAACAAGTAGTATTTTCTACATTAAAGTGCTTGACAGGTTGGGATATTTCTTTACATGCAGACTAAGTTACTGCATCACTTGCACGTTATTAGAAGTTTAGTTAATGGGAAATCAATTCAAGATTATTACTACCACTATAACGCAGTTTCATTACATTCGGCTCTGTTTCATCAGGTATATTCAAAAGATAGTATATAGACTTTACTAGTCTTATTCACTTATTTGTTACTGATGAGAAAATATTTGTTAAATTGTTCAGGTAGCAACAGCTTCTTTAAAGAGTCCAATAACTTTTCCTAATGACAGCGATAATGACTTTCTAGAGGTAAGCTTTGTTTTAACTTGCTATCATTGTCTAATAAGTAACACAAGGGTACCAATAATTTAGCTCTTCTCTCGTGTGGCTGGCATTCGCAACATCAAAAGGGGCACTGGCAACTGGCTGCTTTAGTCGTCTTCCCAATGCGAAAACTCTTTAAAAACGTTTCTTACCCAATTTGGGCTCTTTAAATACTACTGTTTTTGAGATGATGTAGTCTATAACTAAGAGTTTTTCTCTCACAATTTTGCCAAGTAAAAAATTTAACTTTTCAACACATACTTGGGATACAACTTTTGACCTTTATAAAAAGCAGCGTTACCGCAGGCTTACAATAAGCCTGCGGTAATATTGCTGTCGAAATGCTTTCAGGTATAACGTAGTTTGTCAACTTGGTAAGTTCTGATTTAAAAATAGATTATCAACTTGATTAATTGTAATTGTTTAAAAATAACTTATAAAATTATATTTTAAAAATTTATTAATTTAAAAAATTTAAATAAACTCTCTTTAATGATTCAAATTCATGAAACGAGTACTGCGTTCATAGTATGCATTATGCAATCATATTTTTACTTTGTATTAAGTTGTCCATTGTTTTTCTAGGATTCATTTTTTGATCTTCCTTCCTTAAAAAAAGCGAGGAACACTGGACGACGTTATTCTCCATTTCATTCAAAAAGTGTTCGGCGTTGTCACACAACCACGAAAAGCAAATTGTTTTCTAAAGATATTATTTGCCTGCCTTTTGAATACCATAAAACGGACTTTGAACATACCAACGCGCCAATTGCTGTTTCGGTCCCCAGAGGAAAAAACAGACAAAAATTAGCATTAGCTGGACTAATTGGCAAAATAAGTATTGCTAAATTTGCCCATCCTGATGAAATTCAACGTGATATTGGCAATTTGTTTAAAAGATGTTTCACCAACAGTGATAATGCTCCTTTAAAGTTTTACTTTTTATCGTGTTATGGTTGCACGAAGGTCCTTACGAAACCTAACGCCTCTGCGACTTACGTTTGGGATGGCAGTGCTGTTTATGCGTTGGGACGAAGCTGCATTTACATTGCCATTGACAAGAAGCATGCTCTTTTAACACCACTTACTGACATCAGCTTATCACATGTCGCGGAACAAGCGTCTGCATCTTTCAACTTTGTGGATACCGAACAATGTTCGGAATTTTCCGCCGAACCAGAGCTTTCTTCTGTGGCGGTGGAAATAATCGAAACACAGGACAATCGTCCAGGCATCAGCAATGAAGAGTTACCGGTAGGTATCTTTTTTTCAAATAAAATTAGATGGGGTGTTTTTTCAAAACGTTTTGGTGCCATTTGCTTTTTTTCGTAATGATGGTACGGTACTACTACAATATGCTTCTGTTACGATTCTAACACGCAGTTACTGTGTTTATTGCCATTTGCTTTATTAACCAGTATTTCATTTCATTCACAATTACCAAAGACAGCGCGAAGTGTTGCAAAATGAATAAGTAAATTTACTGATAAACGTTGAATCAGCTTATCACTATTTAAATAAAAAGGTTCGCATAAACTTGAACCTTGCTTTTAGACGTTGCAGAAGTAAAAATAGATAAGGAATTGCATTTTCGCATACTGTAACCTATAGCTTAGTTTAGGATGACTCGTTCATTCGTTTGGCCTACTATTTCAAAACACATTACGTTGCTGTTTTCCTTCGATCTGCTACCTTTAGCTTAAGATTGTATGACCTCAATGAGAAATAGGCGCTTAGTGCTTTTCACGTATATTGAATCATGAAATAAACTCACAATACAGAAACTTGTTACATGAAATGGCTACTATAGGAAAGTATAGGCAGTGGTGTCAAAAGTTGTTACTAAAGGCAAAAGCGATAACTGGATGATTTGATGTTTTCAATCCAGCTTAGAAGGAGCTGATGTAAGCTTGAGAAGCTCTAATATGTCATGAACAATGGTGATGATATCTGTTCCTTTTTTTCTCCGTTATGTGGTTAAACTGAAGTGTAAAAACAGATGTACACAGCATGCACAGCAAAAAAGTGATATATTGGAAAAAGTAGTAAACCTACAAGAATAAAAAAAAGCTATTTCTTTATTACCAAAAGTGGTTTCATTGCGCACCTAGTTTAGATGCAAGTGTAGCAATTTCCATGCGTAAGTGCAATACAGGTGATTTTTGCTTGAGCAAATGTTATTGTTGTGCCGTTGCCTTACCAGAAATTTCGTTCTTCGATATGAATAATTTTCTCGCTGTTTTACCGTTATTTCTTGTGTAGAAGGAAATTTCTCGCAACGTAAATAACACCTTGTTATTGGAACAGTCTCCAACTACATCTGTTTCAAAACAACCATTTTTTTACAAGTAAGTAGATCTGTTTGGTTGTGTATAATCTCAGTACAATTTTTGCTCAGTAACACAATCATTGTTTGGAATATTACACTTACGACAGTTGTCTGCTTTAAGAACTTTGCTCAATATTAATTTGTGTTATCTTGCTGAGCACGATGTTGCCTTTTTTTTCCCGGGTAAATGAATTTCAGTGACCAACAACTTCATCAGCCATGTTTCTCGTGAAGGTTTGCCTCTTCGTCTTTGTCCAGGTTTCGCCAGCTTGCCAATTTTGATCTTGTCCAGTTATTTACTTACTCAGCGAATCCATTGGTCTGTGCCAAGCATACTGCCAAGCTCCTAATAGTCTGGCAGTATCAGTGATTAAGAGTGTGTGCGGAATCGTCTGTTCATTAGCCCTCTGTATTTGCCGAACAAAAATGACTTCACTGCAACTTTCTAAACGACTTTGTTTCAGCAATTACGTTCGCGTCCTGGAGAGATGGAGAGACGATGATGAAGAAATGGGTGATGGCGATGACGATCGCGATATGCAAGATGCATTAATGGCATCCTTCTCCAACACTTGTTCTGCAAGTATCGGTGAAGGTGATCTCAAGTAAGGATATTGAGATTATAACCTCATGTAATAAGTATTTTATTATTGCTTATTTCTTTATTGCGTTACCAAATAGCGCCTTTTCACGCACCAAAACGTCACAGGTACTTTTCAACAAGTCCTGGCGTCGGAGCCCTCTGGTCAAAAACTGTGGCGTCCGGTCAGGAAAGTAGCGTGAAACCATCCTAGTTTGTCGTTTAACCTACATGAGAATTGCGCAGCAACTTTTCGTAATGTCTTAATTGACCGATTAGTTGCCACAATTGAATAAAATGAGAGAACAAAAAGTCGTATTCTTAAAATCAGATTCAGGATTTGCCTGCAACATATGATCACGTGTGGGATTCGAACCCATGCCCGTTACAACCCGTGACTTTCATCTGAATTCTTAGTTCTTACTACGGCCACTGATGAAAAGGCCGGTGGTTCAGCTCGCACCCTCGTCGCGTTGTTTCGTTCTTGGATAAGACGATTAACGAAAATATTTTTGCTTGGTATAATGGAAGAAGCAGCAGTACAACTCGGCAAAGAGTTAGCAAACCAAACAGATACTCGACTTATTGGCTACTTTTAAGCGAGTGCGGATTCGTCCAATACATAGCGCTTCCGTCGATTCCCGTGACAAGGGGATAAAGATGAAACTAACCTTGACTGACAATTGCTTATGATACTAAATGACTGCAATATTTCATTTACATTTTGTAGAATTAGCACTGAAGAAATTTCTTGGAAGCAACATCTTCAGACGCTTCAAGAGGCTATTGAAGAGGATTCTGTCAACTCTTTTAATATTAACAGAAACAATGTGCTAGATGGAGCAGTCCGGGCCATTCAAAGAAAAAGCTTCAAACCAATGGCCCGGATTGACGTCAAATTTAGCGACAGTTATGGCTTCTCTGAAACTGCAGTGGATGCTGGGGGTCCCACTAGGGAATTTTTTCGTTTACTCACACGTGCTGTAATGCATAGCAACATTTTCGAAGGAGAGGAGGCTGCTCGAATATTGTCGCGAAATGATGCAGGTTTGTGAGAAGTTTGTGATAAACTTCAACTTAGCCAAAACGGTTACAGTGTTTTAATGCTAACAACGCATGTTTCGCTTTGTTCCCTCCATACTCAAATATCAATGTAGAATGTCGATTGCTTTAAAACAATGAATAAGCATTATAATATTCAGAAAAGAATGATATTAAGCAAGCAATTTGTAGAAAAAATACTTCTGTACTAGTATACACGAAATACACCAATATTGCTAAAAATTAGTGTTTGTGTTTTAAAAAAACTTTAATTTTTTTCACCGGAAGAAGCCCAACGGTTTTGTATTCGTATACACTAATGCTGCACTCTTTTGCTTGTTTTCTCCATTGCAAAGTGATAAAATTACGATTTTATTACTTCGCAATGAAGATTAAATTTTATTTATGTTAAATTAGTATTACAGTATGCAGTGTTTCTTTTACTTAAGAAAAAATTGATTTTATTGGTGATCTAGTTGTTACTTTTTCTCTAGTCTGTTTAATTCGTTAATCCGCCGCTGGTCCGCCTCCATGGTGTGACTGAGACAACTTTCGACAATTAAGATATATAAAACTCCAAATCGCACTTTGTATCACGCAATGTTGCCTGCGATAATTGTTGAATATGTTAGAACGTTTACCTTACTTTTTGACGTTCGACTGGCATTTGCTTTTTCCGAACGACTTAAGTGCTTGCTAGAGCTGAAACTATTTATGGGAAGCTTTGTTCGCCATTGCACGAATCCATTCCGTTTATTGTGAACGTGGCCTTCTAATGATAACCTCTCGAAATGCTGTTACTAGGACTCGCTTCTGCCAGGCCCCTTCTGCTTTTGAACTATCACTAATCTTTTCAGCCAATTCCTTTTGGCTCATACCCTAAATGTCATATGACGTGTTGCCAACTCCAATCTCCGTTATGATGGTTTCAGACGGTTTCTGAAAATCCTTTTCATTTCCGAGACATGTATTCCCACGTTACCTTATGTTATTTTACTTCAAAAAGTTGCTTTTTATAGCTATAAAGAAAGATATGTATTTCGTTGGAGGAAGTTGCATTGCATTATCTTTGCTGCATGGTGGCCCTTCACCTTCATGTCTGGCACAGATCCTTTACCGAATCCTCGTTGAACAGCCTAGAAATTATCTAAGCGAACTTTCTGTGATGGCACATTCACCGCATTACCAAAAGCTGCTCAAGGTTTGTTTATATTGACTCTGAAAAATATTTTTGGGTTATGTAATTACTTGGCAGCGAGTGCAGTTTAAGCCAAGATGAACTATTGCTGATAGGACACCACGTGGTGGTTGTAGACAAGTAATGACAGCATTCATAAGTAACAAGATTGCATAAGGTTGTTACAATTTAAAGCAAGTGGTGTGCGAATGAAAACAGTTCGGTGAAAGCAGTTATGAACTGTGGTTTTTAGATGAAAAATGCTGCTGACGATAATGAATGGCTAACAGCAGTAAATGAGGCCGAAGAATATTTGCTTTTATGCGGCTGCGATTATCGAATGTTGGCAGATCCCTCTTTGCGGGAACAAATTTTAACATCTGCCATTAAGTTCTATATCGAAGATCGTTTACAAGATGCGTTACAGCAGTAAGTGTACTGTATATTATTTCTGCTTTTAAGTTTTGTCTGGTTACATCCAGTAATGAAATTTAATATCCTTGACGTGCTTATAACCAACTTAATTATGGTTTCTAAAATTGCATTATCAAAAATGTACATAAATATTCGAAATGGTGAATGTAAAATTGGTGCCGCAAAAACGATTTGGAAGTGTTTGTCCTCGTGAGGATAATGCATATAGCAAAGAAAGAAAAACTTTTCTCAGTCGTCGCAAATTAGGCCATTCCAAGTGCACCTGAAAACACAGCTCCTTGTGAAAGAGTCCCAGCGGTGGTGAGCCGTTAAATTTTGCTTTAGTTCTATAAAACATCACTTCATGGTTTTTTTTGAAGCACAATGCTTATAAGCAATAAGCATACGTAACATGGATTTCGAAAAATATAGGCATTTGCTCATCATTGCAGCAAGCCATGATTCAGACTGATCAGGAAATGTAAACAAGCTAATACTATAAGTTTGTTGTCTACTATTTGCTTTGCACCTACTTTGTAGCGATGTATGAAAGTCTCAATCGTGCAATTATGAAAAATGTGTTCATGTATATATGTTTAGGTTTTCGGCCGGCTTGAACAGTGTTGGGCTATTGCAAAAAATGAAAGAAAGTCCAAAATCTTTTATGGAGCTTTTCTGCTTCAAAACCAGTGACATTACAGTGTCGCGCATATTAGAAGATTTCTTTCAACCTCACGACTTGGCAGCTGAAGGAAGCAATACAAGATTACAACAGGACAAAGCCATTGCGTTTTGGAGAGATTTCGTCTTGGCCGTTAATGGTTTGTTTAAATTGATTGTGTTTTTTTCGGGGTGACAGGTTAGATCGCTAACAAGTGGTCGTAAAGAATGACATTTTGTCGAACAGTCGTTAGAAACTATTGAAGTTGCAACGATGTTCACAAATAGATTCACACACTTCCGTTTCCATATTCCATACCGGGATCATCATAATTCATTTTTTTCGCCTGCTTTTCTGTTAGAGTTGCGGGGGCAGCACAGCTCATGATTAAGCCGCCACACCTCATGGTCTTCCGCCACCTCCCTTGCTTTGCTTGGACGCAGTCCCAAGTGATTCCATACAATGTTTTCAATGTAGTCCTGCCATCTTGTTTTAGGGCATCCCACAGGCCTCTTCCCTCTCATTCTTGCAAGCAAGGATTGTTTGGGAAGTCTTTGCTGAGGCATTTTGCTTACAAGGCCAAACTTGTGCAAGCTGACCAACTTTCTCCGTCATTGCATCCGGAAGCTAAATCTTTCTAGGCTTGTAAATAGTTGCTTTTTTTTAAAGAAGAACATGTTTTTAGATGAGGAAGTCAAGTGCCGCTTCAAAGATGTAATGATATTCGCAACTGGTGCTGATGAAGAGCCGCCTTTAGGTTTCGTTCCATTACCAACTTTGCGTTTTGAAAACGTCAAATACCCCACTGCTAACACGTGCAGCAACATTTTGAATATTCCCTTGCAGCATCAAACCTACGAAGAATTTCGAGATGCCATGGAATTTGGTATTGTGAACTGTGCTGGTTTTGGCCTTCCATAGGCATTGCACAATTGACTAAACCATGGATTATTGTTTACTTTGTTTATTATTGTTTATCTATTAAATACCACAAAAATCAAAATTAGGAAGTTTCATACTGTGTAACGGTAGCCATTGATAAAAAAAATGTTTTAAAGATATATAATATATATTATACTGTATACTATTTACTCAGTCGCTAGACGGCTTGCCGTTTATTATATACAGTATGTTGGCTAGTAATCTCGCTACTCATAAACGAAAACAAAACAAACGGCTGTCTGTCCTGCGATGGAGAAATAAATGTGTAAAATAAAAATTGAGCTGCGTACAGCGGCAGACGTGTGGGCGAACAGTTTGCGATTTGTAAATTTCGATCATTGTACTCTTCTTTCAATGCAATCTCCGACATATTCCGATACTACCTTAAACAGCGCAACTTCGTGCAGATCGCTACTCGTGGACATGAGATGTAACAATTGATCATGCTCAGAAACAGAAAGCGGAGATGGCGGAGGTTCCACGGTAACGGTGCTAACGGCAGTTGTTTGAGGAATATCACCATTTTCAATCGACCCTCTAGGATCTAAGGCCTGAAGCTGAAGTAGCCGAAGATTTAGCAAATGCAATTGCCTGGGCGTATAATTTTGTTCTGTTGACAAAGGATGGTCATTCCATCCTTCTACGAATTGATGGAGCTTATTGTTTATCACCGGAAGAAAAGCTTCGTGTAGACAGTATAGGTCAGTTCTGTTTTCTGGATCCAGCAGCTCCCATTCTTCCAAATGGGGTAGAAACAAGTTAGCGTAATAATTTACCACCTGCGTATTAATGTCCCTATTTAGTCTCTCTATACGTTAGTTGTGTACAGAAGAACCAATAAGAACAGCGCTTCGATTTAAACGCTTCTGCAACATATAGTTCCAACCAAAACGTTTTCACCACCTTGATCAGTACGAATTTTCAATGGCAAGCCATGGCGGTGTTCTGCCTCTTGAAATAAATGCAGAACAGTGGAAGCTTTATTATTCGGAGAGCAATGGCAATATAGGATTAAACGGCTAAAACCATCGATTCCCGCATGCACTACCAACTTCCACCGTACCAACTTATGGGTTCCGTCGAGGTGCCACAGGAAGTTGGGCGAAGGGACTGTATACTGGCAGCGCTGTATCGTAATTAACCGACAATCATTGATTTCTTCAGAACAGACTCTTTTCATGCTCTCTCGTAATCGACGCCGTTAAATGTGCAACTGACGGCTGACCAAATGTCCTCTCATCATTTTCTCTCCACATGCTGGATGCTGTTTTTAATATCTTTCACTACTTCATCAAGCGCGTCATCATCGATGTCAGAGTATCTGTAATATGGTATGTACAAACGTACGTAACACCGCAATATCATACATAGAAATTACTGAAAATGGCAAGGAAAGTCATTAAGTGGACTTGTAAATGTGAAAATGCACAATCAATCTTGACTCTTACCATACCATCGTTACATTATAAGTGCAAAATTATTGGAATATATGAATGTTAAACAGTTCAGATTATGCAATCAAGCATTAAGGTCGTCGTCGATGGTTGTGCTAGCAACATCAAAGAATAACTGGGTTTGTATTCGGATCGCGTGCTTGTTTGAAAAATTGCCTTAACCAAATAACGGCTAGCACAGCAAAAGAACGGCAGAAATGAATATCAATGGTAGCAGAGTTACCCATCACCATGGGATAGTTGACCAAGAGTGATCACTGTAATCACACGCCCGAGGGATACAAGCTCTGTTCCCAGAGGTTTTAAGAACGGGTAAGAGAACTTTGGTGACTTCCAGCAATGAAAAAGTTTAAGAACCATTAAGCTAGCCAAGAACGAAGTATAGTTTTGTTTTTACGAGTAACCGTTGTAGTATAGCAGTTGACAATTTTAGCAAATGCTGCTCTATCGTACATACTTTCAATGTAGGTAGGTAGGTATAGCTTAGTTCATACTTGAATCGGTCGAAAAGACCCATCTTTTCTTTCATAAGCTTGTATAAAGTAGGTTTTGAGACGTGAAGTCTAGCAGCATTCAGGGGAAAGCTTGAGAAGCTTTCCCTGAACTTTCTTCATAAGGAGGAAAATTTTTTTTCTTCGATGGTCTACAGAGCCGTACAGGCTGGAGAGTTTTATTCTCCAGTAGGTTGTTCATGCTTAAGCCTAATGATGAAGAACATACAAAATATAGTTCAACAAGAAAAACTCAAAACCTGAACAGGTTATGTTCGTTAGCTGGGCCAGCAAGTAACTAAGAAGAAGGAAGACTCTGATGTCAAACCTCTCTAATGTAGCTAAATCAAGCTGCAAAACGTATCACGATAAAGAATCTCGTGGGCCTCAGTTATCTGCACGTCAATTAGATTGCACCATGGTGACAAAACATAATCTGAACAAGGAGACGCTGTTCAGAATCTCCGGTATTAGTAGATTACCACAAAATATGACAATCCTTGCCATATGCACTACAATCACAGATCAACAGTTAGAAGGAACAGAACGAATTATGCATTTGGCCAGTGGTAGTTGTGGTGGTATTACCCAACCCCCTCCTACGGATGGGGGGATGATGGGCAAACATCACGGAGCTGCAGCTTATCAGGAATCAAACTTTTCTAACGGCAATGTAACATAATGAGTGCAGGATCACCAATGACGCTTCTCGCTCACTTTAGCAAGCATCAAAGCAGTCAAGTGCCGTTATTAGGACTCACCTGAGAAGAGTTGTTTATGATTGCATATGAATGAACTGCAAATGAATGTAAAAATGATTAATCACTATAAAAACACAGCAACGAGCGGACCATCACAATAAGAAAGAGAGAATTAATGAAATGATCAATAATGTTGTGTAGTTAGTCAATTTTAAGAATAGCGAACTACACATAACATAATTCAAAATAAACATGGATAGTTTTAGCTTTATGGAATCCATACTCCTGATAAACCTTAAACAACTGACATAGCTATACTGAGTGATATGCAACTGTTGAAATGTGCTTCTTTTATTCTATGCCAGGTGATGTTCTCCTACAGATCTTCAAAGTAAGCAATGACAAAATGAGTCGCTGATATACATGCAGCTAACTTATGACAATAGATACACGAAAAGAAAGGTGTTCCATATAATACCAGGTGCCCCCCCCCAAAAAAAAAAAGAAATTGATCACTTTTTAAATTGTTTTGGTTTGCACTAGATCAACAAAATTTGTAATGATTTATACTGATGCGAGGTAAATTTTCATGCACATCGATTGAAAAACGTGTTCATGTCATTGAAATGAAAACACATCGCCAAAATTTGCATCGCTGAATTTGAATTGATGCACAAGTTAACACTCTTTTAAGACACTCTTAAATGATATTCGGCAGTACTAGAGTGCAGCAGTACACAATTAGCAGACTACTTACCTGTAGTTGTGCTGCTGTTGTACACCGATGTTGAAGAGGTACAGACACTAATAGGCCCAAGTTGAATGCCCGTAGGCCCACTGAACCAACTGCACCAGTACTTGACGTCAATGCATCTATAATTTGTTGTGAAGCGTTTTTGAAATGCTGTAGTTATGATAGACGGCAAGTCAGGAGTATTTGAACTACCGCTAGCAGAATTCATTGAGCTTATAGTTAGTCTGAAAGTTATCAGTAAGTGTTTGTGGGCTCTCTTTCAGTTTAAGCCTCCCTCAGCTTGAAACCACCCACCAGCTATTATTTCAGACGTAAGTGGTAAACTATGGTGGAGCTTAGGAAATAATTGCAATAAGAATAACTTTTAATCTAACTCCTTTCAATCAATATGGCCGATACAGCCAATCAACTAGGCAAACTTGGATGGGGAGGCTTAAACTGAAAGTGTTTGTGTAATAACGATAAAACTGCAAGGTAAAAAAGTCTAGGCCTATACCGGTAAGTATATTTGGCAGAGCGCTACCCGAGCACGGTACCAGTATTATTCTTGCTGCTGGGAGTCACCTTAGCCGGCAGTATCCTTACTCAGTATTCAATCTTTACATTGCAGAACCGTTAACTGACTACCAGTAACCTACCGGTACTACCTGCTACACAGTCGCAGAAGACCTTCATGGCTAGCTACACGCAGTGATGTAAACGCATACAAAAAATTTTGACGCCGTCAGCATAAAGATAAACGTTCCAAAAACTTTGCGCCGTACGTTTACGGCGCATAAAATGCAGCGTAAATCTACATCTCTGGCTACACGTTCTGATCAACAGCAACCTATGGGAAGTTTGGCAGCTTAATTAATCAAAGAGAACAGTCTCACAATCACCTGGCCCTTAAAATGCTCTGCTGAACAAACATCACTGCAACTGCAACCATCACTCAGCATTCAAACATTAGGCCTAGTCTTTCTACAATAACGCACGGTGCGTGAGCCGCAAAATGCTTGGTTTCAAATGCAGTTTTTTCTACAGTTTTGGTTGGCAACATTTCACAATCCGTAGCCATGGCAATTACAGTGCAATTTAACAAATTGTAACAATTTAGCTAAATTGCATGTAATTTGCAATTTAGCTAAATTGCATGAAATCTGCAATTTAGCTAAATTGCATGAAATCTGCAATTTAGCTAAATTGCATGCAATTTCCGCTAAATTGCATGCAATTCCATCTTTTACGGATGGCACCCCATACAAATGAGGTAAAATTTGTCACAACATTTTCGCATGATAATTGTGACGCATTCGTTTTTTGTTTTTACCTTGGCGGCATTTTTTGTATTCTGCTGCTCAATATTTTCAAAGGCACGCCTAAAAGCTCAGTTTTCTTTGTTGAGAAAAACGCCTTTTTGAAAACTTCTTGCAAAATAGAGCTCGGTTCTATTTCTCTAGACACTGATTTTCATTCTCAGACGGGCAGTTCAATTTAATTGACGACAGGTGCCCGCAATAATGCGTCAAGAACATGCGCGACATTTCACGCGATTGATGCAAGAAAATAATATTGTGCAAAAAAATCTGATTATGTGATCCCGGCCTTAGTCTATGATTTCGGCGAACAAAGCAAGAACAGTTTTGTTTAAAAAATGATCAATACGCTTTTAAATTGCTCCAGTTCAATTTTCGTCAATTCTACTAACAACGCGTAATCACATCTACCCTAGTGTTTCACAAAAAAATTAAGCTCAAAGTTCTGGATATCATAGTGATATGAGAATTATGCTTCAGGCAAAATCGTAGATTTGGTCTTTTATTTCTGTTTTTTGAGTAAAGAGTGAAACAATGCAATTCAAGATGTCGCTGAGTTAAAATTTTTACGCGCAATTGCTTTTCAAGAAATCGAGTAAAATTACAATTATGAATGAACCATGGGAATAAATAAGATTATGCTAAACCGCTTAAAATCTTATTAAAAACACCGAGTCGACCTTGAAAATTGTTTCATAATTACAAATCTAACTTTCATAGAGTAATGGTTTTGCAAATAATAGTTGAAGCAGTAGATTTTAGGAAAAGTCAGGAAATTGCACGATCGTAGCGTAACTGCTTCATAACGAAATTGCAAAATATGTGAATAAAGGGATTCCCTTTGGGCTTTAGAGCGTTAAAATAGCTATTTTTTTCGAAAAGACAAAAAATTGCCCCTAAACCCCCATGACCTTTGGCGGCTGAGCCCCAGACCCCCGTCTGCGATACAAATGAGCAGCACAAGTTTGCTTCGCACCGCCCTCTAAATGATACAGTTTCGATCAAAAAATTTTGACTTTTTATTCAACCCTCTCCTTAGCAAGTGCGCCTGATTCACAATCGTAACTTGTTAATAAAGCATCAACATTAAATTTGCTATTCTTTTTTTATCATCAGTATTCTTTTTTGTTCATCTTTTTATTTGAGCTTCCGCTCTATTTCGAGATAGTCAAATCTCCCGATAAGTTTGATTCTGGTGTCAGTTTTATGTGTTCATTTTTGTGTTATAAGTATGCTGGAGAGATAGGAGAATGAAGCAACATAAAAAGCTTATTAAAAAACTTAAGAGGTTTTCAGTGATGGCCTTATAGGACAAAACCTTAGTTACTCGAAATTGCAGACAACTTTAGAGAAAGCTTGAGCAGATGGAAAAAATCTCTAGTCGCATCGTTGAATGAGTTCTTTTAACAAACCTTTGATTGCCCTTACGCCTAAGAAATAAAGCGATGAACCAAATGCAGAAAATTGAAAAGTTTTCTCAACTCTTCACAAAAATTCAACCGATATGAAACAAAATTTTTAAGAATCAAACCAAATCTTTCATTACACTCGCTGTAATACGCCGAAGCGTGTAACAAGTTTGCGAGGCACATCTCCATATCATTGCGCTCACGCTAAAAAGCTTCTTTCGAAGGAATGTCGCAGCGGTGGCGAGCCGTTGGCAACACTGTCTTCGATTTGACCGGTCCGGGATTTGAACCTCAGACCTCCCACACCAGAGACGAAAGCATTACCGCTCGACCAACTATGAAACCAAAAGTTCAAATTTTAAAAGTCTGACAGTTTGCATTAGCACCATGTGAGCAACCATAAGGGGTGTTTTTTTACATAACGAGGGTATTTTTATCTTCAAGAAATCACTAAGACTAAACTAACCAGTATGCTGTGATCTACTTGCTATGCCTCATTCAACTAATTGCTCTATTTGCTCATACAGTTCTTTGAACTTTCTGTGCAGTCAGAATCTTTTCTAGAGCTTATCCCCTCCTTCCATGAATTGATCCAACTAAGACTGAATCTCACTGCTCTGCGGTGGGTGTTCAAACTGTTAGTGCAATATGTTTGGATCCCTAGTTTTGATGATAATTTAACAACAATCACAGGTAAGTATCATAAAGGAATCCAAGTGTAATGAATATGCAGTCATCAAATTTGTGAAAAACCTCACTCATTTGCAAACACGCAGGCAGAGGAGTGTTTTTTTTTCGCAAATAAAAAGTTCTAAGTATTGACAAGAGTATAGCAAATTTATATATAGCTCAAAAAACATCCAAAAAATTGGCAAATTGCTCTTTTCACTCAAATTTTGAATGAGAAATCCTATAAAGCATAAATGACATCATTAATTGCGTCATGCAATGCGTAGATGGTTGCAGTATCAATCCGTAAAGTTCAACTTCTCTTGAAGAAAATTAGTCAAGCATAAAAAAATCACGTAGTTAGGGATTCCCAGATTCTAAAGAAAAAAACAAAACGTCAACTTCCCGAGCAAATTTTAAAGAAATCTCTCCAAAGTTTTTTTGTGGATTGTTTTTCAGTCAGCCTCACAATCTGAGTTAATAGCGAGTTTTTGAAAAAAAAAGAAAAGTTTTTTGAACCGCCCTAGTGGAAAATTTGTTTACAGAGGTGGGCACTCGGTACTTTCAAAGTACCGACGATAACGGTACAAATACTTTTCCAAAAAAGTACTGACGGTACGATATTAGGTACTTTTTTAAAAGAGTATCGACGATAACGGTACTCGCTACCGCCATTCGGTACTTTTCGAATGATAGATTTAGCCCATTTTTAATATAATTTCGCTATTTTGCTTACTCTGTCTAGAAGTTAAGCTCCGCCCTATCTTGCCTTTGATGCATCAGCACAGCCTCTTAATTCTCTGCATATCTTAACAGAACTGCCACTGGCAGGGGTTCGATTTCGAGTCGGGTCAAACCAAAGACTTAAAAATAGGTATTCACAGCTTTCATGCTTGACGTTTAGCATTAAAGGGATAGTGTGAAGAACAAGCTGGCAACTGCAATTCACTTGTGCCGTTGGGAAAGGCACTTAGCAGGATTCCCCCTCTTCATGTGGTAGACAGTAAGAGAGATGGCCGGCAACTAATAAGTGAGCTAGTTTAGCCTATCGACTCCGTTACTTTCTCACAATGCAAGGATAAAACTGCAACCAAATAAAATAAATAAAGTGGTAGGAACCTCACTGAGCCGGAATGGCTATGCCCTGCCTGCAGGAAAAGGGTGACGTAATAAAACGAACTTGCTTGCTTTTACTGAGTTAATCAGCGAAGTTTTACGATACAAAGAAGCCAACTTTATTCAACAGTAAATTGTAATCGCCCATGTTACATTGGGTTAGGAAAAAAGCAATACCATAGACTAAATTTACCGAACCAGACTGACCTAAAGTAATACAACACTGTTACTTACTGCTTCAGTTTCAGTTAACAGCAAGAAATGAAAAAGACATAATTATCAACGCAACACTTGTTATGTACAAGAGGCGGTGAAAAAATCAAGTCACAACCCCTACACAAAAAGAGTTTTGCATTTATTTATGGTAGTGACTATTTCACCGAAAATTTTCAAGTTAAAGAGAATAAAACGAAAATGAGAAATATTCATCTGCGCTTTTTTCAGTTGCTTTTTCAAGGGTCAAGATTAGGGTATAGGTTAGGGTTTGGGTTAGGGTTCGATTTGGGAATAGTTTTAGAGGAAGCATTTGAGTTTGGATTAGATTTGAGTCAGAATTAATAAAAAACTAGATAAAAATTTCCGGTGAAATAGAGCCTTCCTTTATTTATTTAAATTTCCTTTCAAAAACTCGCGTTGGTATACTGTACTTTTGGGCCTTGGCTTTATCTTTCAATTTGCTCTTCAGTCTATTCCATTCAGAATTTCCAACCAAAAATAATTCTTTACAATCACCCCAACTTACTAGGCCTATCTATCCACACAAACAACGTCTTTTCTTGCCAGCATCGTTCCTTTCATGCTTTGTAAAAACACGAAAAATTTATGCATCTATTTTGACGGAGTTTTTATTTAAACTCCATTCCACAAATTGTACCGAGTAGCGACGATAAAAGTGCGAAAAAAGTATCGACGGTACCGAAAACGGTACAATTTTTAAAAAGTAACGACGGTACCGATAACGGTACTAAAAAAGTACCGCGGTACAAAAGCATTAAATTATAGGCTTGGCCGCGAGATCAAAAACCTCGTTTGTACTAAGACCCTGATTGCATGGCGGAGGTTCAACCAGCACCCTAGTCACGATGAAACGTCCTTGGATAAGACGCTTTACGATGATTATCTCTCCTTGCGGTGGTCAAGCAAGCAGCAAATTTAATGGGCAAAAATTTGATGCAATCAAATATCCACAGTAACATTGGATCATTGAAAACTCTTGCAGGTGGAAATTTCTCCAGCTCATAGTACTTATTACAATCAGTGATAAAAGCAGGGTGTCGAACCGTTTCAAATAACGATTCGGGTTTAGCTCCGGCTCAAAATATTTTAACGGTTCAGGTTTGGTTCGGGTTCACTTGAGCACCATTTTCGAGGTTCAGGTTTGGTTCAGGTTCACTCAAGTAAAATATTACTGGTTCAGGTTCGGTTCGGGTTCATTGACTTAAAGTTTAACTGTCGTTACTCGTTTCGTCCAGGAAAAAAAAAGGAGAAATTGCTGATCATGCTAAAGTTCACCTCTGCTCTTATTGCGCGTGTACCAGCGCCAGCGGCATCCGGATATGGAAAAATATATTCTTACTTTTGTTAGCGGTTCAGGTTCGGTTTGGGTTCACTTGAGCACAATTTTGAGGGTTCAGGTTTGGTTCAGGTTCACTGAAGTAAAATTTTGCTGGTTCAGGTTCCGTTCGGGTTCACCAAAATGAAACGGTTCATTCAGGTTTACGGTTCGGGTTCAGGTTCGGTTTGACACCCTGGATAAAAGGGCTCTTTCAACAGCTAGCGCATGACGCTGTTCCGCAACAGTAAAAAAATGCTACTACTGTTCAACAACAAGTACTCTGAAGCTTCCGTACTTGAGCAATGTTTGACCCAAGTATTGAACTGAACTACCAGTAGACTTACTAAGTAGGCCGTTTGCTGTAAATTCTAGCGTTCACCTTGTAAAAAAATTTGAGTGGCAACTTATTTTTTGCTTAAATACATTGATTTTCATCTCACAAACTCACATGCAAAAGTTCTCCACTTATTTTCCAGCAGTATTTTTTTAATTTGACCTGAAAGTTGGCTTCTAAAATGCGGATGAATACAATCAGACAACCGGAATCAACCAATCATAAAATAGAATAACTTGGGGACTTTCCCTTCAACGAATTTCCAAAAACTGTTTTGGATCAGGTCCTGAGGTAGGCTACACTGATTTAAAGGTTAGTTTTTTTACTATGTTAGCTTAAATTGGGTTAAATGGGTGCAATAGTTAGATTTTGTTCTTAAATTTGTTTTAAAAAGAAATTTTTGGCAAATTACTAGCAATAATTACTAGTATCCATGATGAAACATCGCTTTAAAGTAGATCTAGGTCTACACAGTATAGATAGCCAGGCACTTGGTAACCAAAAGTGATATGACGTGCCAGGCAGAAATTATGAAGCATTGTTTCAAAACAGTACTTTAAAATAGCCTATAGTTACTGGTACAGAGATAATAAAGTTATATGACCTGCCAAGCAGAACATCGTCGCAAACTGCTGTGTTCAGGTATCAGTGGTAATTTTATGACAGTGCTGCGAAAATGGTCGAGACTTTTAGATTTGAAAATGCACAAAACATGTAGACCTAGCATTGTTTCTCAAACAACCAGGCCTAATGTAGATTTGTATTTGTAGACCTAGCATTGTTGTGCAGGCTCCTAGATAAAATAGAATAGATTTGTACTTCTAGACCCAACTCCCATGAAGACACTGCGACTTGTCATTTGAGATTTTGTTCAACGCTCTCTCAATTTTAGCCAAGTAGCACTTTGTTTAACAAAGTTTAAATCAGAGGCGGAGTCCTCAAGGACACATTTTGAAGTCCTTGGCCTCGAAGGTTAAATCCTTGGCTTTGAAGCCTACAAGCATGGGCGTAGTAGCTCAAAAGGATTTGGGGGAGCACCAAATTTTGCCCAAAAAATGACATTGAATTTTGCACGGAAAGTGATCGGTTTTTCTGTCCAAATTAAGGTGACCTCCAAAAAAAAAAGGTCTTCACTGAAATTGAGACGGTTTAATGAATATTAAATTGCCCAAAATTTTGACGCAAATTTTCCCGAAAAATATGAAATTGCCCAAAATTTTAATGCAATATTGCCCAAATAATATAAAATTGTCCAAAATTTCGACACTTTAAAACCAAGCGGGGGGGCCAGTGCCCCCCGGACCCCCCGCCTTCTACACCACTGCCTACAAGTCCTCGAAAATGTCCTGTTCTCGGCTTGAGGATAGCATTATTTTTTGATTGGTTGAAAAGGAAAATAACCAAACAAAAAATAATCAAAAATTCTAGCTTTTCAATTCATTTTTTTTCCTTATTTGAAAAATATCATATATTGTGATTGCCAAGTCATAGTAAACCTTATTTTAAATGGCATTGTGTGAAAGCTTTAATCAGAGAATGAGGGGCAAAAGGCAGTGTAGAATTGCTATTCTTATTTCTGCTAATATTTCCGATGCGGGTGGTACAAACCGCAAAGCCCTAAAACCATCAAGAGCCATAACAAAGGATCCGGGGTCCAGACGCAAACATTTTTGAGTTGCTAATGCTAACTCATGACCGTGCTTATCTGAGTATGGACTCGGAAAAAAGTATATGTGCGTGATAATGAAATGTAATACAGTTACCACGGCAGTAGCGTAGCCAGGGTGAAGCGGGGGTGGGGGGCTTATAGCCTCCCCCATTGGCCTGTCAACCAAAACGCAGAATAAGAAAAATACCACGTTTTTAGGTCTTTTGAGGCTGTTTTTTTGCGCTGGAATGGACTAAAAAGTGATTTGGAGCATCTTTTGCAACATATCTTCAGGAGAGGCTAATTTGTCAAAAATTAAAGTCACAAATCAATAAAAACTTTGAAAAATGCCCAAAAATAAAAAAATCAATAAATTTTGATCGCTGGTGCAAAAACGCCAAACATAGGTTTTATTAACAAATATGTTACAAACTCAGAAATAAAGGAGTTGTTTAATTACCAATAATTTCTCTAAGATCTCTTTTCATTAGCCTCCCCCCTTCCCCGATTATTTTCCTTTATAAAATATAGGCGAAATAGATCACTCCGTTTGAGTTTTATTGAATAGTAGGATTTTATGATTTACCAGCATGTAAACAAGAGAACTGCAATGTTATCATTAGCCACCTCCCACATAGCCCGTTAATGCAACCGGTTGAATCATGTTGCACTGCCAACTTCTTTACCACTTTTTAAAAGCATTATGTTTATTAAAATAGCCCTAAAATTGTTATTTTTGCAAAAAAAATCCAAAATTATTGAGCTCTAGGGGCTCTGCTCCCAGACCTCCGTGCCTCCGGCGGCTGGGAGTTTCTCCCCCAGACCCCATTTGACCTCCAGCGGCTGGGGGCTCCGCCCCCAGACCCCCAAAACAGCCCCCCCCCATTGTGAATTTCTGGCTACGCGCCTGTACCACGAATAGCATATTAACACAGAGTATGTTAGTGTATCCGTGATATAACTAACAAAACTTATCTTGAGAAAGCCACCTTGTTCTGAATGTATGCGAGCAAAAATCGCGAAGATTTTTTTGAGATAAGAAAGAGCAGCACTCTAATCACTGTTATGTGATCTGGGAAAAAGCCACATTTGCTGAGCAATTTTTGCGTTAAAAATCGCCGCTAAGAATCCCACATAACAGCGGCGGAGTCCTCGATGACACATTTTGAAGTCCTTGGCTTTGGCCTCGAAGGTTAAATCCTTGGCCTTGTAGCCTGCAAGTCCTCGAAAATGCCCTGCTCTCGGCCGAGGACATTAAATTGTTGAAAATGATCCATGGCCATGAGCTTTTTTCACTTTACCTTGGAAATTGGCATTTCCTCGCGTGAAGACCTTTTGTTTCGTTTTCGAGAACACCTGCGCCTTGTGTCCTTGGCCTTGAGCATTCCTGTCCTAGGCCTCGAGAAGTCAGCCCTTGGCCTTGATCTCGGATTTTTTTGTATCATTGGCCTAGGCTTCGAACGTTGTGTCCTCGACTCCACCTCTGTCCTCGACAAATAATAAACTATACTGTATCAGAAAAAAAGCGCTACATGTGGAGTTAAAAATGAGAGCGTGAAATTAAATATAACTATAATTGTTTGAATGGCTGGAAACAGTCGCGTAGCCAGGATTTCGCAACGGGGGGGGGGGCTTTTTTTGAAGTTTGATTCAACTGTAAACGAACTCGACCCGAATTTTCATTTGGTTTCAATTGGATTGAGGCAAATTCAGAGCGTTTTTCTGCCAAAATCGAGTGATCTCCAAAAAAAAAGTCTTCACCAAAATTCAGAGCGTTTTTCTGTCAACTGACACTCACTTCTATTTCTCATTTCGCGATCTTTAAGGGGAAAATTTTCGTTTGGGGGGGGGCTATTTCCCGTTTTAGGGCAAAAACCAACCTCAAAACTGCTAAAAGCATGTTATTTTGCATACTGTTCAGGCCAATGGGGGGGGGGGGGGCTATAGTACCATTTGCCCCCCTAGCTACGCTACTGGCTGGAAAGATGCGCGGTGCAGTCAATCAATTTTTCACACGACGTCATTAAGATGAGGAGAAGCTCCCATGAAAAATTTGGGCCTTTTTCGAAAAAAATAATGATTTATTATTTTTACGTTTCTACAATTGTGAGCTCTTCAGAGGGGGAGGGCGACCCCGGACAAATTGCAAATCTCTTCAAGGCCTTCCTCCTTGATACAGCCCTGCTAAGATTCTCAAGTTATTTTAGCCATTAAATAATTTATGTAAAATTTTACAAAGTGACGATTGGCGGCAGAAACCCATGCCCTCATTCATCGATAGGCAATTAATGAGCTATAGAAAGATATCATGTGTAATAAAACGTAAAAAAAGTTAATTAGGATTGGGGAAAATGTGATAAAACTAAAGTTTTTCAACTTAACTTTTACGTTACCGGTATTTTCTTTTTTAAAATTGCTTTGAAAATTTAATTGTTTCATCTCTTTCAAAATCACATGAATTGTTTTTTTATAAAAAAAGTCACTAAAATTTTTCAACAGAAGCATGTGAACTTTGCCCTAGCCCCCAGACCCCGTTTTTTCCAAGGACGTGAGCTTGCAAATACTGGATACGGTACCTTAATTCATACTAAAAACATAAATTATTTTACTCGATTTTGCAATACTTTTAGATAATAATATCGTAGTCGCTATACAATGTTTGAAAACTATGATAATATTTTTAAAAATCTACAAAAAGAAGTCGTTCAAACAATAAAGGTTGTTTTGGAAAAAGTACTAAAACGGTGGGGATGAGAGATCCATAATCACTCAGAGGACGTTTACACTGGGGTTTTAACTGATGAAGTTAAGGTCTTAAAATTGACCGTTTCCAAGTTCAGAAGTTAGTTACTCTCATTTCGCATAACGGTCTTAATTGTTTTTTTACCTCGATACCGCTATGGAACGTAATCAAAATTGCTGCTAACGCGTAAAACTTCGTTATTTTTAGAAACTACCATTTTAAAATTATCATAAAAACTTAACGAAATGCAATGTCTTACACTTTCGCGCTTAAAAACAGTCAAAGTTTGCCGACCATAGCTTTTTTTAAAATTTTGTCCTTGGTCCTTGGCTTTGGCCTCGACCAATTCTGCCCTTGGCCTCGAGAGGGTCTGTACTTGAAAAGCTGGTCCTTGGTTTTGGCCTCGGATTTTTTTTCAGTCCTTGGCCTCGAACATTGTGTCCTCGACTCCAGATCTGCTTCAATTATCGAACACGTAACGTGCAACTTGAATGTGATGATTGATGACCACGACAATGAAAATAATTTGTATTAATGTGATCGGTGATATTATAGAAAAAGTTTTGATTTCTCCAAACATTGTTGAAGCTTAAGACATCACCGGCAACCTGCATATTTGCTTTATTTTTTGCACTTTCCTAAGTAATCAAAAGTGTTCTAATTTATTCTTCAATTGTTTCTTGCTTCGGATGCACCCTAGGGTTAGAATTCACCTAGCACACCCACCAAAAATTGATTTTTACCAAAAAATGCGATTTTGCTTTTCATCAACTCAAAAAGTATTGTGGTTTTGCAAAATTTTGACAAAAACTTCATATTGCAATTTATATTGTGACGTTTCATTCATTTGTTACGTTTTTTTGTGACGTCATCATTGACCGGTTACGTCATTTCAAAAGTACCTTCATCAAAAATCCTGTTTATAATTGTGCAGTTATAAGTTGATATACTTATTTTAAATACTTAACCAGCATTTGAAACATGTTTGCTTTTGTAGTTAATTTTATTGATTTTTGTTAACTGTTTTTTAGTCAAACAAGGCCCCAAAATAAATAAATTTTTAATTTTATCTGTAGCCCAATGCTTTCGGAAAAGTTTATGTCATTTTTGTACGTTCAAACAAATGAAGTAAACTCCTACCAATGGTTAATCACTGAAAAATTATGGGGAAAATTATTAAAAGCTTAAATAAATACAAAAGAAACATTTCGCCGCTAGTAGTGCTAGAGAGCGCTAAGGAGGATTTCTTAATTTAACTTTAAAACCAAACTAGAAATTTGCGCATCTGAAAAATTGTCAAAATAAGCAAATAGAAATGATAAAAGGATTTAAATTTGCACATTATGCGGAAAATATGTAATTCTTAGTTTTGTAAACCTCCAACTTTACCCCCCATTTGCTCGAAAGCTGCAGGGTAATTTTTGGAGAACTTTTTGTATAAACCTCTTAGGATGAAATACAGTCTATCTGCATCAAATTTTTTTGCCACTCAAACTTTTTCACAAACTCGATTTTTAAGCGTCCTAGAATTTACAGCAAACGGCCTAAAGTAACAACTGAACTCGAATGAACCTAATTCTTTTTGAGTAGGCAACGATATTTTTAGAAGATAAGAAATATTTCAATTCACTTATCAAGGTTTTAGAAAGTGTCTTAACATATTTGTGGACGCCATTTCTTTTTTGGTTGCCTTTCTTCTCCAAGTCTACCGAGCAAACCGTTAAGGGCCGAATCCTTTCCATCCCCACTAATTTCTTTACTCAAACAAACATATGCTAACCGGTATCGTTAAAAAAAATTTTTTTTTTTCAATATAAATTGGTTTAATCATCATTTAATTAATTTCAATTCAATTTCTGTCAAAGCGAATCTGCATCGCAAGTTAAAATGGCATTCAGATCGAAAATGTTGTTATGTTTTTTTGTTTAAGGGTTTCCACGCATTTGTCAACAAAAACTTCCCTACTTTTTCCATACCTAAATTTGCTCAAAACAAACTAAGCTCTAGTCATCTGAAATACAGAAAACTGCAGTTATTTTAACACAATCCAAAAACTGGCTCAACAGAACTCAATCATTACGTGGATGAAGACGATTAAATAGCCTATAGTAACGGACATTTCTTAATTGCTAAGTGATTGTTCGTGGTGTTTAGTTGGAGGTAATGCGGCATAGTGTTTAGGTCACAGGCTCAATGGTCGTATCCAAGCAGCTGCAATCAGGCGCGTAGCCGGAAATTCGTAATGAGGGGGCTGTTTGGGGGGTCTGGGGGCGGAACCCCCAACTGTCGGAGGCACTGGGGCGGAGCCCCCAGCGCTTGAAAATTTTGCAATTTTTTACAAAAAAAACTTAATTTTAGGACTATTTTGATAAAAAAATAAGGCTTTTAAAACGTGGGATAGAAATTGGCAGAATCTTGTTCTAGATATCCCTGGGCAGAATTATTTGGGGGGTGGCTAATGGGGTGGGTAATGAACTATTTGGGGGGTGGCTAATGGTAAAATTTAGATGCTGGTAAATTACAAAATCGTATTGTTCAATAAAATTTACTTGGAGTAATCCAATTCGTTGACAGTGTAAAAAGAAAAATACTTGAGAGGGGGCTAATGAAAAGAAATTTGAGAGGAATGATTGGTAATCAACTAATGCTGAATAGCCCCCCTCCCCCCCACCTACTCCTAAGTTTATAGTATCTTTGTTGATGACACCTATGTTTAGCATTTTTACAGTAACGATTAAATTTGATTGCTTAGTTTTGGCCATTTTTCAAAGTTTTCATTTGATTGTGATTTTTAATTTTGACAAATTAGCCCCCACCTCCTGAATATATGTTTTAAAAGATGTTTTAAATCACTATTCAGTCGATTTCAGTGCATAAAACAGTCTCAAAAGAGTAAAAAACGTGGTATTTTTCCAATGCAATTTGGTCGACATGCCAGCTCCCCCCTGCTCTCCCTGGCTACGCTACTGGCTGCTATATCCACTACTAAAGGACTAGAATTCCTCATTTGGCAATGGTAAGCACTAGTACATCGGGAAACACCAATTTCTTGCACATTGTAGGCAATCTGGTTAACTTCGTTGTCAGTTGCCAGAAGTAACCAAGCAGTAGGCAGTTGGTAGCCTACTGCATTGGCTTATACTGTTCAAGCTTGTGAAATCTGAACTATGGGTCCTTTTTATTTGTAGGCTGGTAAACATAGAACAACTTAACCAAACTACTGGCTAAAGCGTAAGCTGACTAATCTTTAACGCGTAGGGTGAACAACTGACGAACCGAGATACATACCGTACAGTAGGCCTGTATCAGACTAACTGCCGGAATTCGCAGAGCCTACAGCTATTTGCAGTGTTTGTGCCAAAGAAATAGGATACCAGTACAGGTATAGTCTAGTGAATATATTTCCAGTAGCTCAACTGCTGGAACCGGTATGCTTTGCTACATGGGCTTTTTCTTCTAGCTAATCATAGGCCTAAGCAGAGTGCCTACTGCAGGCTAATACTGCTTTGGGCTATTAGTACATTATTAGCACGTAGGCTAGTAAATCTCTCAACTTAACTTAAAAGCGAAACACGGCCTAGGCAGACAGCCTACTGTAATGGCCTAGGCAGACAGCCTACTGTAGGCTATCAGTGCATTATTAACGTGTCGTAGGTTAATAATCTCTGAACTTCATTCGGATGCAGCAGCTATTCAAATACCCTACTTCTGTTTTCTGCTAACCTGTTGCCTGCTGTCTGCGTATGCCACGCTATTCCTCCTTTAGCGCTAGTAGGCTACCGGCACTTGAATTCTTCCGTTTACTGAATTGCCTTTGATGTAATAATACTCTTTAACTACAGCATAATGATACTCTTAAGTTAAAGTTTTGTTGAATTTGTATTGTGACGAAATAAATCGGCAGGACCACCATTCTTGAAGCTTTATCACAACACAGCCAGTATTATCACTATTTTTATGCGCTTAAAAGAGGTATTAGAAAGACAAATATATCTAATATTCATTCGCTCCAATCACGTTAGTTTCTACAAGGTGCAGTGCGATATTTTTGCCAAACAGTTTTCCATCCTTATTCTATACTAGCATGCACTTTTCCCGACGTTTTCCTGGTCGGGTAATGCCTTTACAAAATTCCCGACTTTTCCCGATCGTGGGAACCCTGCTAGTAGCAAAATTTTTTAGCTAAACTAACAGCAAATTCATATAAACCCTTTGAATTTATTTTGCGACTCTGTGAAAAGGTAAACTTTTAAATCTTTGTAAAAACGTCGTTGTCGCAAACAATATAATTTTTCAAGATGCCTTAGAAAAAAAGCAACAATTATGACAAAAATATATCGATCCCGGTACTTTGCAATTAATGCTTCTTCGTTTCAAAAATTAGCAAAATTTTTTGGCAATGGGCTTTGCTCCGTATCCCCGATATTATCTAAAACGGGATGCGGTTGGGTCAAAACTTTCGATGCGCCTCTGTGCCAGGTTCCCCTATCATTCCGCCAAGCCTCTCCGTACTTGCTTTAAGGGATGACACTGTCCATTAATTTCCCTTCCGGACAGGCCCTACGAGAGGGGGGTTCAGGGGGTACATCGTACCCAGGGCCCCTGGCCTAGGGAAGCCCGGAAAAGTTCATGTTGCCGCGTTAAGTTTTGGACCAAATTTGAGTGAGGAACCAAAATTGAGTGAAGACCTTTTTCTTCTTTTGCTCTTCACCTAATTTTGAGCCAAAAATAGGACCAAATTTGAGTGAAGACCTTTTTTTGCTCTTCACCTAATTTTGGGCAAAAAATGGGACCAAATTCGAGTGAATACCTTTTTTTTTGCTCTTTACCTAATTTTGGGCAAAAAATAGGACCAAATTTAAATGAAGACTTTTTTGTTTTTTTTTCTCCTCGCCTAATTTTGGGGCCCGGCATCAATCTTCGTACCCCCTGAAAAAATTTTTCTCTGAGGTCCTGCTCCCGGATGGCACCATTTCTAGCGACGCCACTACCGTTTCGTACTTGTTAGTGTTGCGACTTCCACTACAGAGCTTATAACTGACCTGGCTAACTGGAAGTAATCTTTTTCCAAACAAATCCCGGCAGCCTATTTTATCCTCAATGGTCCAACGCAGTGCCGTCGCCAGAGCAACAGAAGTGAGGGAGCACTAGCCGAAATTAGGGGAGCACTAAAATAAACTGAACTCTTGCACATAAAAACTGATATTTTACGGCTACCAATTATACGCTATTTTAACAATTTTTTATTCATGTCGGAAAAAAGAGGCGTATATGGCCGGCAGCGTTTTTTAGCTTGTTTCATATCCGGCCCATATAATCGCTTGAAAAATCTACTTGCAGCAGTGAAGGCGATCAAAAGCGCAACCAGAATTTTGCTAAGAGGGAGCGGATTTGAACCAAAAGTAAAAATTTTTTTTGCACAAAAATTGTCTAATTTAGGCTCCAGCTTAAGAAACTGACGCAACTCAAGCATATCAAAGAAAGGGCCTGGCGGGGGAGCAGCGCCTCCAGATAGGTTATTTTTGTGATTTTGCGGCGAAAATAGCGATTTTAACGCCATTTCAAACACATTTTGCACGTTTTTGAAGCCACATGAATAATTACAATAAATTGCTAAAATTCAGAAGTCATTAAAAGAATTACATTGCCTAGCCCCTTCAGCCCCATTATGCTTCAAGTAAAGTTCAAAACATCTTTAAACGATTGTATTTTTTGGTTAAACCTTCAAATTAACTTGGCTAATGGAAGTTGAATCCCCCTTAGCTCCTTTCCCTGGTTGCACCACTGACTGCGACCAAAAAAAATTTTGAGTGTGCTCAAAAAAAAATACTGTTTTAAAAAAAATGTTTTCAGTTTTCACGTATTGTTTCAGGTCATAATCACTAACGAAGTACGGTACCGATTCTTTTACTCCGCGACACATCCATAAAGACGTGATAATAAGACGGATTATTGTGTCACATTTTTGAGCAGCAGTGGTGGCCAGCAATTTTGAAAAGCATCGAGAAAACTACAAGAATTAAGAATGGACGTCATTATTCCTTTTTCCATTATTGCCTCTTGTCTTGTCGTTATTCGTGATGTTCCAAAAACGTGTTCTAATGGGGGCACAAGCAGTCGTTAGGGGTGCACGTAGCAACGGGATTGGTCCATCGGAACACTAATCATTTTCTTCGATCGAAGAGTTTTTGGTTTTGTTACAACAGCTAGCCACCTAACTTTCTATTACGCGCAAAATTGGAACGGGAAAACGTTCTTTAGCCGACCTTCCTCTGACGCTGCAAGTCTCAGCCTGCCCTCGCCTTCAATGCCCTGCAAGTGCGTCGCCAGCGTTTTTGCCCCCCACAATATTTTTTGGGGGAAAAAGTTGTTGTTTTTGCCCGAAAAAACCGTTTGAATTTGTGATGTCGGCCAGAAAAAGCCTTCGGATTTGGGCGAAGACCTTTTTTTTTGGAGATCACCTGATTTTCACTGAAACTTCGCCTTAATCCAATTCAGGAATAATGAATGTTTGGGTCAAGTTCAACGCTGGTTTTCAGCTTTGCCCCCCTGATTTTAATTTTGCCCCCACGATCTCGCGAAGCTGGCGACGCCCCTGATGCGAGGCAATAACAGTCAGGACTTTCCTCATCCCGACTTCATTAGTTTTAGTGACAGACATACACAGTCACAATGATGAGTTTGTGATGTACACAAATAAAAATTGTGCAATATATTGGCTAAGTCATACTGCATACTCGTATTGTGATTATTATTATGAAATCTTGGCCTAGCGCTGTGATAAGCAGTTTTCAAGAAGGACGTGAAGGAAATTGTCCTATAAATTTCGCAAAAAAAAATCTGTTCTCCACCTTTTACATTCGTCTTTGTGATATGAAGGTATTAGCTCGCCACTTGCTGATGCTTGCATTTTTGCCAGTACTCTTTCCTCAAGATCTGTTTTTTGAGGCTTCCGTCTAAGCCAAGAAAGATTGAAGTCAAACTTGTTTAGTTCTGTTCTCAGGACTTGTCGCTTTCTGATGAACTCCTGAACGGAAAGGTTTGATTCCTCATCCAAAAACAAAGTTGGAGAATTGTCTTTTTGATTTTTAACTCGAGCTGTGGGCAACGAGGACAAAGACAAATAGATGTCTGAAGCGGTACATGAAGATTCAGGGGTTTTGCGGTCTGCGATTACACTTGAGTCCTTAAAACCAGTGACATGGTACCTGCGTATGAGTCTTTGGGGTCCTAAAGCTCGCTTCCTAAGTACCCTATTACGGAAACTGGTAAATAAATCGCGTTTGCTGTATTTTTCTACTTGCTCTTCCATTGACATTGACAAGGCGATATTCTTCAAGGTTTTAAATTAACACACAACTGATCTGGCAATGGCTACGGGTATGTTTCCGGATTTTAAGAGTTCAACTATAATATAATAACTCATTTCATCTGAAAACAATAACTGAGAACTTTAAATCATGTTTCAAACAACAAAGCAAACGCAAAAGCTGAAACTATCTCACAACAAATAAAATCAAAACAATACAAAAATTTACGAGGTCTTTTCAACTTTATCACTTTAATTTATTGTCACCACCAGCTTATGACCAATGCTTAACAATTGGTCTTTTGCAAAACGAAATTAATTTTGCGTAATAAAAAATAATTCGATTTGAAGAGAGAAGTAACCCATTTGAAATTTCTAATAAACTCAAAGATGATTTCGCTGTCGATTAATTAAATCAGTTCCTTAATTAAAAATGCTTAATTCAGAACAATAAAGGCTTTGTTCGTTTGATTAGCATTGATATTACTGTATAAAACTGAGTTCAAAATAACCATCAAAAGTTTGTCCTTCTCGTGCAGTGATGATCAACAAATCAAACCATGAAGTGATAAAATTTCTAAATAGTCCAGCAAAATTAGGGTTCACAATAACCTAAACGCATATTTTTAATCTAGATTTTTGGATTCCTCGTAATTTCAAATTACCGTAATGAATTTAATTGCATTTAATAAGTTGAATTTATTCGTAATTTTATAAATTGCATTATGAATATTCATCTACTAGTTGGCAGCGTGGCCGAGAGAGTTAAGAAGTCATTTTATGGTACTGTGATTGCATGATCTTGGTTCAACCCCCATCCTGGTCACGTT
The DNA here is from genome assembly GCA_963965965.1 of Trididemnum nubilum. Lineage (NCBI taxonomy): Eukaryota > Metazoa > Chordata > Ascidiacea > Aplousobranchia > Didemnidae > Trididemnum > Trididemnum nubilum. Next base: position 101,751 of record CAWYPQ010000260.1, on the reverse strand, counting down.
GTTACGTTCTTGAATTAAGACGCTTCACATTGATTATCCCAGCTTGGTGGCTTCGAAAAAGCAGCAAACTCAGCAGACAAGAATTTGAAGAAATCCAGAGAAACATTGGATCACTGGAAACTTATAAGCAGGCCCGGATCCAACGAAGCAACGCAAAAAAACAATGCCTCGTCCTGGAAAAGTTTTTCGTTGTAATTTAGCCAAGAAATATGCAGGCAATTTATTTGTGAATATGAAATAACTAACGTACTCTCAGTTTGTAAACCCAATTTTAAGTTACTAGTAGAGATATACTGTAGTTTGCTTATCATCATGAAAGTAAACTTATAAAATTGCGTAGCAAAATAGCAATACACTTAACCCTATTTCACACAGGCTTGTTTACCAACTCATTTTACACGGAAGGAGTGGGAAAAAAGCGCCCTCTATGGCCCTATTTGATTCTTAAAACCAAAGTCCAATGGAAACACTAATTTTAGCATGTGGGATGGCGTAAACCAAAATATCTTTCAAAGAAAACGGTTTTGAGTTGAAGATGTCAATATAGGGACTTTAAGGCAGTTTTAGCAACATAAGGTAACTTTTTTAGTCAAAGGTGAATGAAACTCTAGATAAGCTTTTTTTTTAACTAAATAATAAAATGCGTATATCAAAAACATTTTATAGACTAAGTTGAATGTTGACTAAAAAATGCCCAGAGCTTGGATATTGACTTTGGCAAACCACAGAATCGGAGAACTTTCCTTCACCCAGTAACTTCAAATTTTCGTTCCTTTTTTTTGTGAATTTAGTTTGATGCAAAACACTTTTTTTTTAAAGGAATTTGTCACAAACATTCAATAGGGGGTATTCCCCGTTTTCTAGTGTAAAATAGAGTTCAAGTGAGTAAATCTGGTATGCAATATGCATCAATCAAATCACCCTACATAGGAATCGATGATGTGTCAATCAATACTGGCAATGGTAAAGAAGTCATCGTAGTCTTATAATAACTTTACATTTGTTTTTATTTCTTCATGCAGCATTATGCTTTGCATAAAAAAAAATTAACCCTGTTTTACACGAGGGGGGGAATTTTTGCCCCCTCCTCTGTTTTTTTTTTATAATAAATCCCTTTCAATCAACAGATTTTTATTTTAAATCAACTTGACTTAGAGTCAAATTTCATCACAAACACAACTCCTAAAAAACGCTAAGGTAACGAGGAGCTTGCCAATTTTGAGGTTTGCCGAAGTCACTTTCCAAAATTTGAGTCACTTTCCAAAATTTAACTAAAATGACGTCATAAGACGTTTTTGCGACATAACCACTTTGACTGTTAGGCATTTCATGATTGATTGTACAGTACAAAACTTGAGCCGACTGTGGTATCAACGTAAAAAAGGACGTCATTTTTTAAAAATATGGCTGTGACGCCACAATGTCGACATTATCAACTCAAAACCAATTTTTCTGAAAATTTTTGGTGAACATCAACCGACCTGCATGCCAAATTTAGTGTTCCTATGACTTTTGGTTTAGAAGTTTGATAGAGGACATTTTTGTTTTGCGTTGTTGGTCAACATCTCGCGTAAAATAGGGCAAAAATTTGATGAAATTATATTACACAAGAATGACTATGCTATTTATATTAAAACTAACTACAACTTTTTATCTACAAACAATCCAAAAACCAACAAAACTAAATTATTTTCTATGGCTGTGTTGAGTTAAAATTAACACTAACTATTAAATAACGGCCAAATATCTCTTGAAAAGGATGGAAAAAACCTATGGCATAATCTCACTTAATATAATATGAAATAAAATCCTACGATCTCTTGAACAACATGGCTTTTATGAACAAACAATCATGTATAACCAATATACTGTACATTGCAAAAATGCATAGACTACAAAGCAAGAAGTTTTTCAAATTCAAACGAATTTTTGTTAAACCTGGTAAATCATAGTCTTGAGACTGTCAGTTAGAGAGTTGCGAAAAACAAATAATTAATTTAACGCAGCTTAATCTCTTAAAAACAATTTGACATAATTATACTGAAAGTTGAAATCAAGGATATAAAGAATTCCAGTTTAAAGCAAACATTTCTTGCTACAAATATTTTCGGCAAAATAGTTTAGCCTTAGAGAGTTTGACACATGTTGGTGACTGATAAGCCCTAAGCAATGGCACAGCATACAAAAAACATTTGCACTAAAAAATCAAAAACACTAAATTACATAATTATAATTACACAATTTTAGGTTTGTGTGAGAATCAATTACCGGTAGTCTTAGTGAAAATAAACTCAACAAAAAACTCATCATGATCATCAATTGGAAAAGCTGAAAATAATTGAAATATGCTTTCACTGCATTTTTGCATCTGCTTTTGCATCAGCAGATTCGAATTTGATCTCCAGTTAGGTCACACAAAAAAATTAGTTTTCAAAGCTTCCTGTTAGTTGTTAAACATTAAATGGGACAGTGTGAAGTAGGTTGTTTAACTTTTTTTTGCAAAAATTGATGAAACCCAATTTTTGTGTGTATTTTGCCCAAATAAAGTCCTTGTTAAATACTTTGAAAAATATTTAGGCTGGGACCTCAAATTTTTTTCATATACAAGGCTTAACGAGATGTACCAATGCATTTAGCAAATCCTTGGATCTCACGTTTCAGGTGTTTATGGTTCAATGTATTGGCTTAACAAACCATATTTCAAGGAAGCTAAATAATTTTGTTGAGTTAGCTGAAAAAACATTGCAAAAGTTTCAACTTATAATTGCTTACATCATCAGTACAACGTATTCCTAGTTAAGTACCGCTATATATGTTACGAGAAACTTACAAGCGACGTCTTATTTTTCAACAAAGGCACAACAGAAATTATATTTTTTATGTAATGATGGTACTAGCCAGGGTTAGGAATTATTATTATTTTAGTGAGGTTAAGTTGGAAGTCGAAGAATTTCTTACTAAGTTATATCTGAAATTCAAGACACAATCAACTTGTTTAAAGACCACTCTTGAAACAGAACCGCCCAACCACTTGTAATTCACAAAATGATTTCATTTAGTTTTTTTTTCTCCATTTAATTAGTATTAACCATTGCAGCTACGAAAAGTGCTGAAGATACTACAGTCTAATTCTTGGCTAAATGAAGTGGAAAATAATGAGGATGAACAATACTTATATTACTTCAGGGATTTCATTTAGAATTACTAAAACGTTTTTTCAGACGATAGATTTCTTTTGCTAAAAAAATAAACAATACAGTAGATGATTTGAACTTGGATATCTTTGAACCTGAATTGGACTTTATAGTTCTGAAAATTTTTTAACTTGAATGGCATTTGCATTGTTTTGTTGTTGTTACGATGTTTCAGTTTACATATTGCAATTAAGTTGCAACTGACAACAGCAACCCTGACGTATATAGAAGCTGGAGCACGGAGTTCTTGCTAAACAGTTCTTACAAAGTTAAATTATATTCTTAAAATTTTTTATATTTGTTAAAAATCTGCTTAAAAATTTCTTTCTATAATTTAAAAGATTTTGAAAAAAATAAAATTCAAACTCTACTATTTTTCGAATTTATCCACTCTCATAATACATGTAGGTTAATGACGTGAACATCAAAACACAAGTGAAAACTTATTCTTTGAATCAGCTTGGACGATTTTGAAAGACAATAAATTAATGATAAAGACCTCAATTAATTATTTCACAGTTAATAATTTGGGAATTTTGATCACCCAAATGAAATCTGCACCATATCAAGTTTGAAGAAAAAAATTTCTGTCTTAAGTAATAAAGTAAACATACTCACACGTCAACTGCAATTCAACTTTGAAAAACTCCAAAAAAATATATGAAAACTTGGTTACACTTTTTAATATATATTAATATTGCATTTTCTTGGAACAAAATTTGTAATTTTGAGAAACTGTTCAATTAAAACCATAACTGTCAATTTAGGTACAAGTTCATAACAGAATCACCACAAAGAGAACAAAAACTGCCCGCAACCAAGTGCTAGTCAAGTCCAGCATTGATTCTGAAAGAACAGCATTTTGAATGCAAAACATTAACGCACGTAGAGTTGATATTTCTATTTAATTAGTCAACTTGACAGGCTTAGAAAGTTCGGAAATTTCCAAATCACTTGCTTATCAAAGTCATGAAACGCAGTATTAGCAATCAGTTTTTTTGTGGATATATGCAGTTTCTATTGCATTTTTTCTAGTTCTGACAATATACTAACCATCAATTTTGTCATTTTAATTCTTAGTCACTATGTTTTTTTGATAAAATCTACATACAAACATTGCATTTCTGCAGTTAGTTGCAATGATAATGCTTGACTGTTTTTATTGGTCCATTTACAAAATCTATTATTAGTTCATAAAACTGTTCAGGAAACTGCAAACAATGCATACAACTTTATAAAAGAGTACCAATAAATTTGCAGTTTCAGCATTATTGTTGTATTTTACAAGTTTTACCAAAATTGTCGAAAATCTTAACTTCTAACTGCTACTTGTGCTGTTGATCAAAACACTACAGTACTGGCATGATCAATTGATCAGAATTGTCATACTTTTCTTAAGATTTGAGCTGATAATAATCGCTTAAAAATACTACATAAATCACTTAAAGTCTAGTTAATTACATAAACGCTTATAACGTTTTAGCAGTTTTTGAAAAATGGTAAAACATAAGAGTTGACCAAAAACATTTTAGATGTGACCACTTCTGCAGTTTTCCACACAAAAAAATCAACGTTTTCCAAAAACTTTTGAAAACTTTAACACCAAGCATAAAGCTTCCACTAATGGTCATATGGAATAAACAGTTAACAGATGACAGCTCAACTCAAACACCAAAAGGTTCTTTTGCTATCACCTGGCCAAAGCAACTTTGTACCGTCATTACAATAACAAGAAACATTAAAAATGCCAAATTTGCTAGTTTTAATTAAATACAAAACTGCCTTAAAATTAATTTTTCACTGTAGATATTTCAAACTAACAATTCTAAATGTCTAAAATGACAATTAAGTTTAAGACTGTTTTGTTCTTAACTAAAATAATTTCAAGTGATTTAATTTTGAATAAATATCATCCATAATCAAAACTTATTTCAGCCAAAATAAAATTGGCAGCTTAAGTATCAATGCAGTGTAATGTGACATTAACTAACTTCAAAATCTCATCCTTCAAAAACTGTATTTACTTTAAAGAAACTAACACATTTAAGAAACAATGAAACAATCTGTGAGTATCTTTTGGCTTTAAAGAAAATTGAAAAATATTTTTAGCTAAGTTTATATAATTCCTTCTCGAGGCCAATTCAATTGCCTAATAAGTCCACCTTTTCCTCTAGCATAAGAGCCATAAATTTCCAATTTGCAGTCACGCTTGGTAGACCTCCATCCCACTTCTTTAGTAGTTGTATCTGGATAAGGAGGTGACTTGCCTACTTTGATATAGTTTTCAATTGGAGTAATTGGACGCATACGTAATTGTTCTGGTAACTGCACTTTAGATTTTTCCACGTCTTTTTTTGGTTGATTTAAATCTTGAGTCAGTTCTTTGTAAGACTGGGTCATGAAGCCCCAGGTTTGCGGCCACTTCTTTGACGCTGTAATTTCCATATGAACATGGCTCTTCCAAATTTCATCATTGGCAACATAATTGCATCCTGCTACTTGTTTACCTAGTTTAGGAGCAGCCATTATATTTAAAAACAAATACAAAAAAGACAACACAGACTAAACCAGGATGGTAATAATTTAGGCCTACCTGTAAAATACAGTAGCAAAAATAAAAACATAATTTCAAACCAAGTAGTAGTAATCGTCTATTTGACAATGCACATTTATGAAAAAAAAGATAAATCACACACAAAGCGTATAAATAGTTGCAAGGTCTTCGACACTGACAAAACCTTTTAATTTTCTCAGTCAAAGTCCCCCTTCTCCTCTTTTTAACAATTTACACACAACAGTTCAGAAAGGCCAAAAAATTTTGCTAAATATGATCGACAGAAAAGCACGATTTAATTTCAGCAATAACTTAAAACAATCTATTTCTTACATGTTCAAGCGTGTTTGAGGAAACTTAGCTTTAGTGCTGTTCAACCAAAATTGGTTTGAATCGCTTTTTGAAAATGCTGAAGACTTTTTGCAATATAATGCATGTTATTGCTAGTTTGGTGGGTGACAATTGGGTGACATCTGCCGTTTTTGAGATTTTTTTTAGTGTAACTTTTAGAGTTGTTGCTTAAATTTTATAAACTTGGTATTAGAAGTTCCAAGTGAATTTTTTAGCTCCTCACAACAAAACTTTTTATATTTGTGGGTGGCGCAAGTCGCCCCGTCCTGGGGTGGGTTTGGCCACCTTTTGTTTTTGTTGATTTCTGCTCAAGCTGCTTACTATTGGCTGATTTAAGTGCTGTACCGAGATTGCTTAAGCCATGCTGCATCGTTTAAAGAAAAAAATTTGCGACTGTGATGTGAGCAAGGGATTTTACAACAATTTTAGAGAAAGGCAACCAACCCTGTGTACAAAACTTTGCACAGGTGAAAATCACAGCTGATCTTCAGCAAATCATCGCTGATATGCAGCTACAGTAATATTAGCAGTAAACATACTTGAAGTATATACTCTTTATTCAAGTCCCAATAACAAATGTTAGTATTTAAGCATTATTAAGCATTGAATTGACATATAAGGTGCATGCATTTGGAACCTTGTAAGCAAACATTTGCCACGAAAAAATTTTATTTACTGAGTAGCAACCCTTTCTGTCAGTCAAGCAATACACAAAAGCACATAAAAACAATGATTTTTGAATTGTTTTAGCTGTGTTGATCACAAAATTAATAATTTTTGTTACATTTCAACTTTTAATGCTTTGCATGCAAATTAGTATTTACATATAACAGTACTGGTATAGGACAAGAATAAAACAGCAGTGTTGTCTAGAATTAGCACACAAGGCAAGAATTAAAAAGGCACAGTTACCACCACCATAATACAAATTGGAAAACTAAATGAAGAAAGGTGGCTTTAAGTTACCCCATTTTAAAAAAATGCAAGTGTTTCATTATTTTCTAAATTTTTCCATGGTGGATGGCCAAATTATATTAACCAAATATGATTTGGAATCGTGATGAAATTCTCAACCAGAATATGCATATAATTTGAACATAGAGTTTGTGAATAAGATTTCGCATTTAAAAGTTGGCAAGGTAACAAAATCATGTGATTTTAGTGGGTGTCAATCAATTGCTAGTAGGGTCTTCCATGATAATGCTGCAAAAAATTTTAAGAATGCTAAAGAAACTACATATTATAAGGTGCAAGACCTACACATATTTTAACCTTTAAGCTAAGTTATACGATATTCGAGGTACAGCACTTCAAAGCTTTTTTTTTCACATAGGTCACCTTCAAGCCCAAAGCATCCCCACTCTACAGCAACAGCAAAAAAATAGTGATCATGTAGAAAGGTTTAAATGGTGTTAAGCACAATGCTGCAACCAGTGCAATCTGCTCATAATAAATTTCAATATGTCACTTCGCCAGTTCCTTGCAAAACCTCTTTACTTCTCACTTGTATGCTACCAAACTGTTTTCAGGTTTAGCATAACCAGTACCTAAATTGCTGGGAATGCATCCCCCCATCAAGGTTTAGTGTCCTCCCATCGAGATTTAGGTGTCCCCTCATCAAGATTTGAGCGCTGGATAATCAGACAAAAAAGACCTAATTTTGGCGAAAAACTACTTCAATTTTCAGCGAAGACCTTTTTTTTGGTCTTCACCTAATTTTGGAGAAAAAACACTTCAATTTACGGCGAAGACCTTTTTCTAGGGGTTCATTCAATTTTGGCGATAAAATCGCGCAATTTTCACTAAAGTGCTGTCGCATGCCAAATGTGTTTGGTCAGGGCCGGAAAAGCGTCCCCCCATGCAAAATTTTACAATTTAAGTACTGAGTATAACCTTAAATCAGTGCTTTTCAACCTGTGGGCCACAGGGCCATTATGCAGTGGGCCACGGAGCATTTGGTAAAAGTCGTATTTTGAAAAAGTCGTGTTTGCAATTTTTGATTCCTGGAGATCACCTGTTTTCGGCCGGAAAAACCACTCGAATTTTGGTGAAGACATTTTTTTTGAGATCACCTGTTTTCGGCCGGAAAAATCAATTCAATTTAGTTTAAAACTGATTTGGCTGGAAAATTTGGGTCAAGTTCTTAAGCGGTACTTTGAGAGTGGGCCGAAAATTTTCAGAATCAAAATGGGCCACGGTTATAAAAAGGTTGGGAACCACTGCCTTAAATTCTACATGATGGTTTTTAATAATGAAAAGTTTTAGTTTTACAACAGAATTCACTTATATCGACACCACACCAAGCAGTGGCTGAGTGCATGAGAATCTGCTATATACTGAAATGGTAGACTCGGGTTCGATTCCCAGCAGTGGTGTAAAAAGTACTTGAAAAGTGTAATTGAAGAGTTGGTTGGTGGTACAGAACTTGAGAATCGCCTTGATTAAAATGTTCATTTCTTCGAAGCTTTTCGTCTGACACTTTTCAAGAAGATTCGTCAGAATGGAAAGTGCAGAAAAATGAGCGGCTGTTTATAGGAAAAAGGCCAAGCCGTGATTGGCTGGAAAAGGACCAATGAGAAAGCATCATTAGTGTACGATCTTTAAGCTGTATACGAATTCTCTTTGTCGGCAGAGGGCAGGGTTAGAAGTTTTGGGGTTAGGAGTCGCCATGGGATCACCTCTTGAACCAGCCCTTGCCAACATTTTTGTTGGCTACTACGAATCAAAACTTTTTCAGACCACTTCAAAACCGGAGATGTATTACCGCTATATGGATGACACCTTCGTAGTATTCAGCAACGAAGTTGAATGCAATCTTTTCTTAGACAGCCTCAACTCACTTCACCCTTCTCTCCGCTTTACTTTGGAAAAAGAATCCAACCTGGCTCTCCCATTACTGGATGTTCTTGTTGAAAAATTCCCTTCCAAGTTCATTACTTCCATCTATCGGAAACCCACATTTACCGGTCAATATCTACGCTGGAATTCCTTCAGTCCTCGGAAACGCAAAACTAACCTAATCCTGAGATTAACTCACTGGGCTCTTGCCATCTGTTTTCCTGAAAGATTGCCGTTGTAACTAGACAACATCAAGTTCATTCTACTGACTAATGGATACCCTGAGCACGTTATGAAGTCGTGGAAGATGAAGCAATTTCACACTCTGCCCACATTCGGACCCGAAAAATGCCACGTTTATTTATGCCTCTCATGGCTTGGTTCTGTTTCTACCTGGTTTGAAAAGCAAGTTAAATCTGCTGTCAAACAGTGCTTTTCCACTGTGGAACCACGTGTTGTTTACTCTACCAACGAGCTTCTCCCCGCTACCAACAAGGATGTACTGCCTGGTTTACAGAAAAGCAACGTGATTTACCAATTTTCATGCCACTGTGACAGTCGGTATGTAGGCCGTACTTCTCAAAGGCTGCGGGACAGAATCAAACAACATGTCCCCAAATCTATCCGTTCTTGCTCTTCTTCCCAGAAACGCTTACTTCCTGCTCGTCGGTGCAAATCTTCCACCTAGACTAATACCCAGTCTCTTGCTTCTGATTCAGCCATTGGACTTCATCTTTTACAAAATCCTACCTGCGCTCAACATTATAATGACAACAGATTTTTTATTCTTGCCCAACGCTCACCCTTTCATCTATCTGCACTTGAAGCCACGTTTATCAAAACTTCTAAGCCCGCCCTCTGCCGACAAAAAGAATTCATATATAGCTTAAAGATTGTACACTAATGACGCTTTCTCATTGGTCCTTTTCCAGCCAATCACAGCTTGGCTTTTTTCCTATAAACAGCCGCTCATTTTTCAGCGCTCTCCATTCTGATGATTCTTCTTGAAAAGTGTCAGACGAAAAGCTTCGAAGATATGAACATTTTAATCAAAAGTGTAATAAAGTAAAAGTCTTGTTACTTGAACTAAAGACTACTTGAAGTAAACTACACAGTATTGACCAAAAAAAGTGCTTGAGTAAAAGTAAAAAAGTAGTCTTTTACTTGGAATCATTTCATAAAATCTTTGTTAACTTAACTTTATTGAACAAGTGCCAGTAGAAAACTCAACCATTTTGACAAATTTGTGCTTCAAATTAAAAACCTACAGTGCTTTGTAATCTGCTGAATCAAAATGATAATAAGTAGTGTTGCTTCATGCTTAAAGTAAGCATGTAAAAGTAGAAAGTATCCAAAAAATATAATCAAAAGTGCTTGTTACCAACAAATTCTACTTGAGTAGGCTACTTTCGCTGCTTTACACCTCTGATTCCAGGTCAGGTCAAATCAAACACAACAAAATTGATATCTCTCGCTTCACTGCTTGATGTTTAGCAATTAAAGGGACAGTGTGAAGCCTCCACCATGTGTGTTAGACAGGTTGGCAGGTGGCAGCTTGGCTCGAAGACCAAAACATTATTTCAAAAGGGCTATTTATTCAATATATCAGAAGCAATGTACTAAGTAGTCAGCTTTAGCTTAAGATTCTAGTCAATGGTGAAATTGCTGATTTAACAGCCGATTTAATTCTCGGAATACAAATGGAATTCAATTTTTAGGTCAGTTTTTGTGGGGCTATCGTGTGTTGTGGTATTATTTCTATGGGTTAGAAGAAAACCAAAGAAATTAAACTAAATAGCTGCAGATAATCAACAGCAGAGACTGACCGTCTGAATGTGTGAATCAGTAGCAGAAATTGCCGATTGAAGACTAAGTTTAAAATTGCCTGTGAAGAAATCTTTTAAACTTAAAGTGTAAAAACTGTAAATACTTGCATGTAAGAATAGCTCTCATATAACCTCTCATACGGAATCATGAAGTAAATGCCGATATAAATGAAAAAAACACTACTGGTACCAAAAAAAATGCCGATATCAACAATTTATTGATATCGACAATCAGCATTGGACAATGCCAGTATAGATGAACTTAAATGTACGAAAAACATAGGAATTCTGCTGGGACCAAAATAATTGGGCTGATATAGGCAAAATGCCGACGTACTTGAAGCTGATATACGCAAATTCTACTACAATTTAATCTTATTGTAAGCTGTAACTAAATCAAATAAATCATAACATAGGATTAGGTATACAGCATAATCAGCAATATAAAAAACGAGGTGAATGTTTTTACAAAACATTTACACGTAAAACCTGCCCAGAATAGCTTCTGGCTATACAGGCTATATTTTAACTGTCTTTTAAAAATAGCCAGTGCCTATAAAAACCTAGCAATATTATCTAGGTTATATACACCACAGTATAAATATCATACAGTAAGACCACTCCATGCAAAAATAGTCCGGTAGAAAAAGCTTTTACCCGGAAATAATTTACAATAAGCTGAATTTTGGCAAGATGACTCAGGACCATGTCCTGAGCCACCAAAAAAAATCCCCACGTTTTGGACATGGGACTTCCCCCTTTTTTGGCCTTTAAAGTCTGCCATCTAGTGTCAAAGATCCTTTACCATCCAACAGCCAATCCAAAAGTTGTAAAAGTGCCAAGTTTTGCATAAGAGTTGGTTTTCAAGTTTAGGTTTTAAAAAAATTTACTTTCAAGTTGATGACGTCATTGTTGGTGACGTCATTGCCAAAATTTTTGAAAAAATGACGTATTGATGGCTCAAATTGTAAGTGAGAGTTGGGTTTTTGGTTCTAAACTGACAAATGCTTAAATCAAAGTGATGGCGTCACAAACGTTTTTGATGACGTCATCTGTCAGAGTTTTAATGGTAAATTTGAAAGAGTGTTTGACCAAACAAAACATTGCAAAACCTTTTTTATTAGGTTTACACTTGAAAGGATTATACATAGAATTCAGTCAATTGAAAGTCAAAAACTCTGTTTTCAGGAAAAAAACCCTGGCCTAGTAGGCACATGCACAGCCAGGGGGGGTTAGGGGGGCTAGTTTCCCCCTTTTTGAAAGTTCACAACTTCACAAAAATTATTCAAAAGATAAAATGTCAAAAACCTACGGTAATTTAAAAACGCTTAATTCAAGTGTAATTCTACACTGAGTTGCAAATAAGCAACGTCAAAACTTTTGAAGTGGGAATGCGTGTATACTTAGTCTTGGTATTTAATGAAAATGTAAGATCATTGCGTAGCCCGTATCGCGCTGTCGTGGAATGATAATTTCTCGTCAGCATACCGCATTGCTTTTGCGGGAGAACGCGAATGAGACGGAAAGCAGCGCGATTTTGCACCAAAAACCGCAATCCAATTGATCAAAACTCATCATTTTCCAAAATGAAACAAGTATAATCAGATACCGGCGAGAGTTTGGGGCGGCCGAGATCTGAGGCGTATCAATACACGAATTAAATGTCACCATAGTCGAATCGTATGATATTTCGACCCTAACAAATTTCGAGAATATTTTATTTGAAAATATTCGGAGAGAAGACTAATTGCAGAAGGAAAGAAAATCTCTTCTTAAGAAAATGACTCTAAGTTTACTTTCAACGTTGAAATTGATTTTTTATTATGCTGTATTAGGTCCGTTTTACCGATCACGCGTATTTATGCGTATCAATATACGCATGCCATTTGATTGCATGCATTTTGCTAGTTTTTTTTTTGCATTTACATGGAATAAGATATCAGACGTAATTGGTTTAAACCGTTTTATGTAGGCCTACATTTAAACCAACCGCCTAGTGAGCCCGTTCATCTGAAAAACGACGGAATCAAAATAACATTACTCAAAAATTTTTGTTAATCACCCAAAGCGAAACTACGATGTCAGCTTGATCCTTTAATTTTATTTTCGGCTAAAGTTGGGGAACGGCGATCGGCTGGTTTGAATTAATCTAACAACTTCACTCTGCGTAATGTCAAATGTTTAATACAGTAAACACCATGCTAATTTATTTTTAGGAAACCTTTATCGATTAATTTCTATGTCCGTATGTTACACCGCATAGCTGTGTTGATTATGAGCAATATTCTCGGTGTCGATCAGAGTAGCGAGTCCGGCGACGTAGCCCAAATTGTGTCGAAGTCTAAATTGAGTGCGCTGATTGGTTGAGAGCAAAAACTCGCGCAGACGCCGTCCGCCTAGTCCCGATCTACACTGTACGTAAAATCGTGAGCGCAAAAGCTCGTCTTTAGTTCATTTTAAACCAAAATTTGGTACGCTCGGCGTGTCGCCTTATCAGCGTACAAGCAGCCAGTTGTTTTTAACAAACTTACTGTATGCCCGTGTGTTCACGATTTTGCGGCCGGGTCTAAAAATTTGCTCTAAAAGTATTTTATACGCAGGTTTTGGCGCGAACCAAACTTTGATCGCGGGCGTGCCATATAAATAAAAATAAACCCATTGTATTTCGTTATGACCATTTTTCGCGAACGCCGCGTTCTGGGGCGACATGACAGAACGTGCTAACGAGCTCGTAAAGGCCATTCTCGCTCGCTAAAAAGCGCTAACGAGCAAAAAATCTTCGTAGACTAACTGCCATTTCTGAGCCGTCTCGCCCTACACACGTTAAAACGGCTCGCTCGAATTTCTTTGAGAGATGTTTGTAACTTGTGTTAGTATGTAATAAATATCTCATTGTGACGTCAGATGCATTGTTACTTCAAAATAATGCGTTCAAGCGTATTGTATGTACTGCATTGTTATGGAAAAAGATACTTTAAGCTATGCGTGATTATTCTACGCAAGCAAATTCTTCTACTGATAACAATTAGTAAATGAACGACAGAATTTAATTATATTTTTGGATCAATGTAAAACAAGAACAACTTTTTCCATACTATAATTTGTTAAATGAAGTAAAGCGCCCTTGAGGTTGTTGGTGGGTAAACTCATATGATAACAGTAACTTTAGGTCTTAAGGTTTCAAAATTTTTCAAAAGTGAGCAAGTCGAAGTACACTTCCTTTTTAGAACCCGTAAATCTTGAGTTTAGACTGGCTGTTTTTAATTCTTTGCCAATATTCAGTCTCATTTGTTCTTGATTTTGTAAAAATTTTGAGAGCGTCGATGTCAATTTCAGCGGGCATGTTTGAAACACTGTTTAATTCCTATGGCTCTGTCTGCTTAAGACTTAAGTGAAGGCTTTTTTCTTGTTTTTGCAGCATCGTAAAATTGCGAAAGCAAAAAAGCAAGCTTTTTTCAAGTTGAACAACTGCCGAAAAAATTTCTTAATTGCTTGCGCAGAGCAACAGAGCTTTATAATCTTGAATAGTTGCAATTTTGCTTGCAAACACAAGAAAATCACCGAAATTTTATCGTTTTAAATCAGCACGAATTTTAGTTTCTTTGATTAGTTTGAATTTTTTTTTTTGGTTTGCTTTTGGTTTGTTTTGCTGCCGAGGCTGGCAGTCTTTTTAATTTGTTATTAAATTTTGAGCAAAAATGAGCCTTGTGTTTTACAAAATCGTTCTTATAAAAGGAGTGTGTTACTATTTTTGTCAACTTGCATTACCTAGCATTTCTTTATCAATCGAAACAGGAAATGGCTTTACAATTGGCTTTTTTTAGCAGTCTAATAGCAAACATGGCGACGATTTGAATCAATTTTCAGCAAAAATTCGCATGAGTTAGAAGTTTTCAACATTTCGCCATTAAATTTCTAAACCAAATAGATTTCTCGCACGCTTAAAGAGCGCGCTTCAAGATCCTCTTTAAGTTGGTGAGAAAAATGATACGTTTTTTTACTCGAACTGCTTTCCGCAATTGCTGGAAGAAATTTAGCGAGAAAGAATGACGTAACGGATTTTGCAAGGCTTTACATACAGTGCAAAAATGATCTCTTACGTTTAGTGAGTTTTTTGTTCGTTAGCGCCTCTTAAAAAAAAACTCGTTATTAATGCGAACGAGGAAATTTCTGTCATGTGCCCCCAGTTTAGTTTAGATGCCAGGCCAATTCTAGAATAGATTTAGTACCACAGATTGTAGAAGTATGCTAACGTAGTATTTTGCATAAGACAATAATATTGTCAGGCTTTGCAAAACGGTAAAATTTTGTTCCTATTGGATATATTGTCGTGCTCGGGACATATTCGTATTAATTTACATATAATTGCACTAGTTTTTATTTTTCTAGAACCATTGCATATAGGAGGATAATGCAAGTCCTCGGCCAAGGACTCGAAGATAATAATATTCTCAAAGTGTTGCAATGTTTCTTTTTTTCAAATTTACGATCAAAACTCTTGACAGATGACGTCATCAAAAACGTTTGTGGCGTTATCATTTTGATTTAAGCAATTTTTGATTTGGAATCAAAAACCTAACGCTCACTCACAATTTGAGTCATCAATACATACAGAATACGTCATATTTTTAAAACTTAAAATATTGCAATGACGTCACAAACAATGACGTCATCAATTCTAAAAATAAATTTGTTTATACCTGCACTTGAAAATCAATTACGGTTCAAAATTTGTCTCTTCCTTAACATTTGGATTGGCTGTTGGACAGTAAAGACTCTTTGACACTAGATGGCAGACTTTAAAGGCCGAAAAAGGGGGAAGTCCCATGTCCAAAATATGGGGATTTTTTTTGGTGGCTCAGAATATCGTCCTGAGTCATCGTGCCAAATTTCAGCTTATTATGAATTGTTTCCGGGTTTCAATGTATTTTGTTGTTTTTCTACCGGACTAAAACAATTGTGACGTGTGTCCGCCTTTTTTGAGAGGTAAACGCAGAGCTGGTTTATTTTTGACGTCATAATGGTGACATGGTGAGGGGATGAGGATAACGCCAAAAAATAAGAATTGCTTTGAAATTTTACGTGTGTTTTCTTGGCTTGACGACGATACCGTCTTCATCCTTTTTTGCGCCCCTAAATGTTAGAGGGCAGCATTTTCCCCCTATGCATTACTCCAGATATATCGCGTTCTAGCTCTTTTTGTAGAGTTCGCATATGATCAGAATTAGTCTCAATGGAACCTTGGCTTTGACTGGCTATAATTTTGATGTCACTTTCTTATGATGTCACAAAGTAATACATTTAAAAAGAGAAAAAATGAAAATTTTATTACTTAAGCAACCTTTAGCTACTTGGGGTTTGCTTGCAGCAGGAGCTCAAAATTAAAAGTTTGTCCACACTTGGTTCGCATTGTTAACTAACTATCTTGCATCTTTCGTTTCAACAGCTTCACATTTTAACGAAAAAATCCTTGATTGTTTGCTTTGTCGTTGTAAAATTCGTCTTGAATTGCAGTTGTATGCAACGATAGTGTTATTGCTTCGGCCTAACACCAAATAAACTGTGACATCATAATGAAGTAGTAATCATGAACCATTACTACTTCTGATCGAAAAAAAGCTTTTATAGAATGTATGAGTTATCGTTTTTTGATACAGACGTACAGTGCATGTCATGATAAAACTTTAATTTAGCTGCAATATTTTTGCCCGATGCTAGTTATTTTCTCCTAAGTGTAGAGGTATTGAACAAATATCATTTATTGCATGTTTAAATGGATTAGCTATTAGTCACTTTTTTGAAGTCTTGTCCCGCTTGGATAGCTATTGGTCTTCATCTCATATCCGCAAAAAATTGTGATTTACATTTTACCTGTGATGAAGATGTTGACCTTTTGTTAAATTTTTTTATTTAACTTCACCTCATATTCGAACAAAATTGCAATTTTTCTGAAGTTAATAAACATCGTTTGTTTCTGATGTTTTTAAAACTCAAATTAATGAAAAAATGCGGTTCTCTAATAATGCTGTTTTGCGTTTCTACTTCAAAAAACATGGCAACCATTAATTTGAGCAAAAATAGAATGGTGTAGCGAGAATTTTGCTGAGGAAAAGGGGGCTTGAACCTAAGTTTTAAAAAACTTGGATCAAAAACATCTCATTTAAGCGACACGCTGAGTAACCTGGTGCAACTAAGCATGTCACATACAAGGGTTCGGGGTAGACAGCCGCCACCAGAGGCCATTGGGTTCACTTTGTGCGATGTTTGTGATTTTTTGCAAAAAATAGCTATTTCAACGCCATTTGAATACAATTTTGAATGTTTTTAGAATCATTTGAAAGAATTTGTAGTTGAGAACCCTGAAAAAAAAAAAGGTTTCATCAAATGTTGGGGTGGTTTTAGAGCAGGATTTGGTTGCGTGGCCAACCACTTCCGGAAGTCACATTAGGGATCTCGAAAGGATGGATCTTTGAGATCAGGGATTTTATTGAGATTGCGGGCTGGATGCGGCCCAAGGGATACAGGTAGCCAACACCTGTTCCACACAGTAGTTAGCAACAGATGCAGGCATAGTCAAGAATTAACAATTGAGCTAGGTTGAACCGATATCAGAGCTTATAGTGATTACTGCATGATCAGAGAGCATAGCTCATTATAACCGTTGGAAGACAATGGGGAAAATTAAAACCCACTTTAAAGGAAATTTTATTACAACCAAGCAGAGTTGTAAACAAGCCGACTATTTCAGACCCGAAAATATAATCCTGAACCCGAAGCCTAATTTGAAGTCCAAATCATGCCCGAAAAAATCCAAAAGTTAAGGTTGGTATGAAAAATTTATCAATGTTGCCAAATTATTTTGATTATATATTTTGAACAGACCACAGTAATAAAATTTAAAAACACTAATACCCTCTACAGCCTGTTTCACCTTTTGGTTCTTCAGGAGGGTGTTTATTAGTGTGGTCTGTTCAAAATATATTTAACAAGCTCTGATATACATCATCGAGCACTTTTCTGAAAGTACCAACCAGCCTATTTTTATTATATATATTTTTGTGCACCTAAGACAAAAAGCGCATCTCAAGCCCGAAACTTTGTCAACTTTAGACCCAAACTCGACCTTAAAAGCCCGGCTCGACTTACAACTCTGCTACTACGCGATAATTAACTCTTTACATCCATAGAACTTTTTTTGTAGATCGCTGGTTGTAATGAATATCTTTTAAGTAGGTTTGTCATACCGTTATCTAAAAACTTTCATAATGATGTGACAGTCTATTTGGTGTTAGCCGAAGCAATAACACTATCGTTGCATACAACTGCAATTCAAGACGAATTTTACAACGACAAAGCAAACAATCAAGGATGTTTTCGTTAAAGGTAAAGCTATTGAAACGAAAGATGCAAGATAGTTTGTTAGCAATACGAACCAAGTGTGGACTATCTTTTAATGTTGGGCTCCTGCTGCAAGCAAAACCCCAAGTAGCTAAAGGTTGCTTATGTAATAAAATTTCCATTTTTTCTCTTTTTAATTTGTGACATCATAAGAAAGTGACGTCAAAATTATAGCCAGTCACAGCTCCATCGAGACTAATTCTGATCCCATGCGAACTCTACAAAAAGAGCTAGAACACGATATATCTGGAGTAATGCATAGGGGGAAAATGCTGCCCTCTAACACTTAGGGGCGCAAAAAAGAATGAAGACAGTAACGTCATCAAGCCAAGAAAACAGGGTCCACAACTTTTCCACACGACCATTTCGGCACCAATATTCTGTGCTTTTTACTAACACTAACCCCAAATAAGTGAACCGTCAAAGAGCACCGAATTGGCGCCAAAATGATCTGTGCAGAAAACGCACGGCAACGAAATAGGTAGCGCCGAAATAGTCACACCGAAAAGACGTGATCCCAATAAAACACACGTAAAATTTCAAAACAATTCCTATTTTTTTGGCGTTATCCTCATCCACTCACCATTATGACATCAAAAAAAATACAAACCAGCTCTGCTTTTACCTCTCAAAAAATGCAAACACAAGTCACAATTGAGTGATCTTACTGTATGATATTTATACTGTGGTTATACAGTGTTCTTTTTCACTTTATACAATTTTTTATTCAAGGTCTCAAACTTTGCTGCTCTGCAGAAATTTGTTGTTGTTGTTGTAGTGCATATTTATCCTCCTGTCACTGGACAACATCAGACACTAAGTAGGTACCATTCAACAATCCGCACATCATTTGTTGCATTGACTACTTTGTGGATGGAGGCATCCTCACCTGTCTAGGAGTTTCCAGTAATCCAATGTTCCTCTAGGTTTCTTTAAATTCTTGTCCACAGAATTTGCTGCTTGTTTAAAGCCACCAAGCACAGATAATTATCCTAAACCATCTTTTCCAAGTGACAACAACATGACCAGAGTGCGAGTTGAAGCCTAATCATGTGATCAGGGTCTTTGTAAAGATGAAGCCATTACCATCTCCGCCACACTGCTCACTTTAGACCTTCACTTGAATTGGTGAGAAGCAGTGTTCCAATTAAGACGATTTTTGTCAGCAACTTAGCAATTTGTTGGGTCACAGGTGAACAAATATTGGCAACATAACATTCATAGCTTCAGAAAAATGACAAATTTAAGGAAATATGACATTTGATATAGGCTACTTTAATACCAGATGGGTACAAAATTTAGAGTACATAATAAACATACTTTTTTTAGCTTTGGGCACAAATGTTTCACCAAATTTGGGCACTCACGGGTAAGCAAAAACGTTTGAGAAAACACTAGTGAGGTGTGACGCATGTAGCAATTCTTGTTTTCCTAAGGACTTGAAGTGAGTGTGAGCTTGATCTCGCTTTTTCATGGCTCTTCAGTGATAAACTCTAATGGCTAGTTGGTTGAGTGGTAATGCGTTTATCTCTGGAGCAGGAAGTCCGTCGGCCAAATTGGACACAGTTATTAAGTTAACCTTTTTACATGAGTTTTTGTAATAATGTTGATGAAAACAAAACAATCAGCATCATTTAATCATACATATTGGTAATTGCATGACAGTAGCTTGTGTTATGAATAATATTACCTTAAAATTAAAGTATTCATAACAACTGTAATATCTTTCAACGACAAACTCGGGTCGATCTTTTCAAGAACACCATAGCAAAGCTTCACGTGAAAAGGTTGATCATTGCCAACAGCTTGCCACTAATGCGATATTTCTAATTCTTGCGTGCAGTTATATGGTATTAGAATATAAAAAAGGCAGAGTTTGTTTGCGTGCAAGCGTGCAAATAAGAAAATTGTTATCCTAGCCCTAACCCCAACCCTGAACCTAACCCAAACTGTAACTTTAATCCTAACCTCTCCCCCTCCCAAGGAAAATGAAACAACAAATGAGCAGCCACTCTTTGCTCTTTTATTTGCACGTGCAAATATGCACTTCCATAAAAAACTAATAACCTTAATCCCAACTGCAAAGTCCAACCCCTTACCCTAGCCTTAAACCAAAGTAAACAATAGCATTCAAGTAAGTGTAGTTTGATTTGCATTTCAAGTCAACAATGATTGGTTGATGCAACTGCATGCTAGCATGCAAATAAATACTTTCTTTTGTTTACACAATTCAATTTGCTCTTAAAGGGCATAATTAATGGAGTTCAAATATTGTTTGAAAGAAGTATGAAGTGGCTAATGTTACATAAAACATACTGTATATAACAAAATAAAAGAATAAGTGAGCAAAGAGTGGGTAGTCGTTTGATTGCTTTTTTTTTCATTCACTTTTTTTAACATTAGAACTTGGGTTAGTTTCTGAATTTGGGTTGAGATTAGAGTTAGGATAGCTTAAATTGGCTTGTTGATTTATTTTACGGTAGTTAGGTTTAAGTTCACTGGTTTATTGATTTTTTTTATTCGCATGTAATGTAACAGAAGCCTCTGCTTTATTTTAATTTTAGTTAACATAACAAGTGACTAGAATTTCATCAAAAAAATTTAAGTTACTGTGAAAAGTAGACTATGAAATGCAGAGTGAAAATGAGGAAAATTCATCTACGCATTTTTGTTTTTTAGGGGAAACGATTATAGTTTGAGTGAAACTTGGGGTTAGTTTTGTCCTGAGGATTCGATTCCAAGTTACCTGTAAGTCAGAATTAAAAACTAGATAAAAATTTGGGTGAAATATGGCCAGAGGCATACGCAGGATTTTCAAAACGGGGGCAGAAAGTTTGAGAATAATGAGGACCAAAATAAGAAAGGTCTTCACTCAGATTCAGTCTGCTTTACTGCCCAAATTTAGGTGAAGACCAAAAAAAAGGGTCTTTACACAGTTTCAGGGCGTTTTTTTGCCCAGATTTTGGTGAAGGCCAAAAAAAAGGTTTACCAGTAACTCAAATTCAGTCCAATTTTCTGTCCAAATTTCAAAGGAGGGGGGTATGACTCAATTTTGAGTAGTATTCTGAGATATTTATGCATTACTATCACCCCCAAAAAAGGGGCCTAGGAACAATGCCCCCCCTAAATACACCCCTGAATATGGCCTTCCTACGGTACATCATTTTTTAAAAGAAAAGGCTCGGCGCACATTCCGTGCACGCAGACATTTTGTAATAAAGCCAAAAAAACTAACCTTAAGCCCTAACCTTAACCCTAATCCTAGCCCTAACCCTAAGCCTAACCTAAATCCTAACCCAAACCTATAACTGTAATATTCAAAGTAAAACGAGTGACGTCACCCGAATCTTTGTTTATTTAACCGCGCACGTTCCGTGCGCCAAGTCACTTCGTTTTTTAAATTAGGCTAACAAGGCAACCAATTCACAATTAGCAACTATGTTACCATTGCCAGTATCTAATCTTACTGCTGAGTTCTGAACATAGCTGCAGTCTAGTTAATACTGATACTACTGGTTTTGCCTACAGCTGCACAAACACTAACAGCTTAACACTAGAGAACAGGCCCATCCAACAACAATCTCTTTGAAAATCTTTGTTCATAGAGGTACAATAATTGAATACAAAAGCAGCAACAATGGCCTTTAATTTATCAAGTTACATATAAATTAGTGAAACCATGATCAATCGCTATCATTGGTTTTTAAAACATTCGGCATGCGTTTGTTTACCAGACCTGGATAGCCCGCAGATCACATTTGGAAGTAAAATAAAAGCATCAACACCCGACAGTTGCTTGGCGACAACGCAACGATTTTACCTAGTGGCAAAAAAATATTCAAAAAATAAAAGGTTGCGCTAGGCACTTCTTCAAACTCCTTTTTATTTTTATTTTATTCGATTATTCAGTAGCGTAGGCAGGGGGGATTAACCCCCCCCCCCCATTGACCTGTCAACCAAAACGCAGAATAAAAAAATACCACATTTTTAGCTCTACTGAGACTGTTTATTTGCGCTGGAATAGACTAAAAAGTGATTTAAAGCAATTTTTGAAACATATATTTAGGGGGGGGACAATTCGTCGAAAATTAAAGTCATAAACCGATAAAAACTTTAAAAAATGCCCAAAATAAACAATCAAATTTGATTGCTAGTGTGAAAATGCCAAACATAGGTTTCATCTACAAATTAATTAATAATTATAAACTCAGGAATAAGGGAGGGGGGCTATTCAGTGGTGTTTTTTAATTACCAATCACTTCTCTCAAATATCTTTTCATTAGACCCCCACCCCCCTAATTATTTTTCTTTAAAATATAGACGAAATAGACTACTCCGTGTGAGTTTTATTGTATAATAGGATTTTATGATTTACCAGCATGTAAACAGAAGAACTACAGTGTTATCATTATAGCCACCTCCCACATAGCCCATTAATGCAACTAGTTGAATCATATTGCGCTTCCAATTTCTATGCACGTTTTAAAAACATCATTTTTGACTAAAATAGCTCTAAAATTAAGCTATTTTTGCAAAAAATGCAAAATTTTTGAGCGCTGGGGGATACGCGCCTGCATTCATTTGTTTATTTGCTACCAATTATATGAAGAAACATGAATCGGATCGACAAATGCAGCCAAGCTGATGAGTGTGCCACAATTGGTAGTAGCAAAATCAGTCGTCTGCTATTCGCTGACGATTTGGTTCTGCTTTCTTCAACAAAATCTGGCCTCCAGCTCGCATTAAATAGCTTTGCAGATGCATGCAACACCACTGGAATAAAGTTACGCACGGCCAAAACTGAGATACTTCTCATCTTTCAAGAAACCCTGATCAATGCGCGTTACAAGTGAATGGAGCGACACTGAAGCAGGTAGAGAAGTTCAAGTATCTTGGGGTTGTATTTACGAGTGACGGAAGGCAAGACGAAGAACTGGATCCCTAAATAAGCTTATATGGGGCGCCGTTTGGAAAAAATTATTCAATTTGCAATACCCGTATTTTTGGCTTATTTAGAGGACTTTTTGTCCAATAAAATATATTGTAAATTTACGATTTACATATTGGAAATCTAGAACCTGTTATATCGGACAAAATATGTTCGTAATGTAAATCGTAAATTTACGATTTACATATTGGATATCTAGAACGTCTTAAAACAGACAAAATACGTTGCAAGTTGTTATAAGACGTTCTAGATTTCCAATATGCAAATCGTAAATTTACGATTTAATTTACGAACGTATTTTGTCTGATATAACAGGTTCTAGATTTCCAATATGTAAATCGTAAATTTACAATATATTATATTGGACAAAAAGTTCTCTAAATAAACCAAAAATACGAGTGTTGCAAATTGAATAATTTTTTCCAAACGGCGCCTTATACAAATAGGCAAGGCTAGTGCAGCAACGCAAGCTTTGCACTATTTGTTTGTCATGAAACGAGAATTCTCAAAAAAGGCAAAGCTCTCAATTTTCAGAACAGTTTTTGCCCCATTCTCACTTATGGTCATGAACCTTGGGCAATGACCGAAAGAGTGCGATCACAAGTGCAAGCGTCCGTAATGAGGTTTTTACGAAGAATCGAAGGAGTTACACTGTTTAACAAAGTGCGTAGCTCTGAGATTCGAAAATCTTTTTTAACATCAATCCGTTACTTCTCCGAATTGAAAGATTTCAGCTTAGATGGTTTGGCCATGTAAGCAGAATGCCTCGAGAAAGACTCCCCAAACAAGTTTTACTTGCCAAAGTAAATGGGAGAAGACCAGTTGGACGACCTAGAACTAGATGGACCAATTACATTGGGGATCTTGGATGAAATCGCTTGGGACGGAAGACCGTGAAGTGATGGATGTGACAGAAGACCGTGAAGTGTAGTGGCCTAATCTCAAGCTACTGTCCCCGCAACCCTCGCGAAAAAGCGGGCAACAAAGAAAAAAGAACAATAAAACACATAACTAAACTTACAGTATACAGTAATCTTTGGAAAAAAACTCCAAAAACAAACTGGTAGCTGCTGCGAGGTAGCGAAGTGATACTTGGATCTTCGAGCCTGCATCCACCCTGAGAGTGTTGTACTTAAGGATGGCAGTAATACGGTACGGTACGTTGTTACGGTAAGGTACGCCTTAATTTTCGCTAACAAGTACGGTACGCTGGCAGGGGTACCGAAACCCGGGGGGGTATATCCCCCCAATAATTTGACTGTACCCCCCCAATAATTTGAGTATAGTCTACATCTGCATCCCCTCCAATAATTTGACTCTGGTGGGCATCTGAGCGCGGGTCTTCACCTGAATTCGGAGAAAAAATTGCTCCATTCAGTAGCGTAGTCAGAGAGGCGGGGGGGCTCTAGCCCCTCCCGCCCCAATTGGCCTGTCAACCAAAATGCAGAATAAGAAAAATATCACGTTTTTAGTTTTTCTGAGACTGTTGTTTGTGATGGAATGAACTAAAAAGCGATTTAAAGCATCTTTTGAAACATATATTCAGGGGGGGCTAATTTGTCAAAACTAAAAGTCACAAATCAAGGAAAACTTCGAAAAATGCCCAAAAATAAGCAATCAAATTTGATCGCTATTGTAAAAATGCCAAACATAAGTTTTATTAACAAATATACTATAAACTCAGAAATAAAGGGGAAGGGAGGGCTATTCAGTATTAGTTAATTACCCATCACTTCTCTCAAATATCTTTCCATTAGTCCCCCTCCAATTATTTTTCTTTATAAAATATAAACGAAATAGACTACTCCGAGTGAGTTTTATTGAATGACAGAATTTTGTGATTTACCAGCATGTAAACAAGAAAACTACTATGGTATCATTAGCCACCTCCCACATAGCCCATTAATGCAACCAGTTGAATCATGTTACGCTGCCAATTTCTATGCTACGTTTTAAAAACATTATCTTTTATTAAAATAGCCCTAAAATTAAGCTATTTTTGCAAAAAAATGCAAAATTTTCGAGCGCTGGGGGCTCCTCCCCCAAACCCCCGTTAATGCAACCAATTGAAACATGTTACGCTGCCAATTTCTATGATACGTTTCAAAACACATTATTTTTTATTAAAATAGCCCTGAAATTAAGCTTTTTTTGCAAAAAAAAATGCAAAATTTTTGAGCGCTGGGGCTCCGTCCCCAGACCCCTGTGCCTCGGGCGGCTGGGAGTTTTGCCCATACCCCCAGCCTCCATTGGCCTTCGGCCGCTGGAGGCTCTGCCCCCAAACCCCAAAATTAGCCCCCCCCACATTGCAAATTTCTGGCTACGCGCCTGGTTCCATTTTTGGTGAAGATCTTTTTCTTTGGTCTTCACCTGAATTCGGGGAAAAAAAGTGTTCCATTTTTGGTGAAGACCTTTTTTTTGCTCTTCACTTAATTTGCTCGCCAGAAAAAAATCGTGGTCGAGGTTCATCCCCCCCAACGTTGAAAATGGCAAATTTGGGGTAAAATTGGAAATTATCCCCCCAATGCTCAGCAAAGATTTGCACCCCTGTACGCTGGTACGGTACGCCTTTTTTTTTGTGATGGTACGGGTACGGTACGTTGGTACGCTGTTTAAATTAAAAATTTCAGACTTTTCGCACATTGCACCGGTTTTTTGTGTGCAGAGGCCAAAGACAGCTGAAGCCGACGCTAAATGTGTGCATTGAGATCGCTGATTTATAGACTAGTGATTTCAAAGTCAGTTAAAGTTGCAAGTAGTAAAAAGCAAGGATTGTAGTACGGTACGGTACGTTGTTACGGTACGGTACGCCTCGATTTTTGCTAAGAAGTAAGGTACGCTGATACGGTACGCCTATTTTGTAGTGGCACGGGTACGGTACGTTGGTACTCTGCCCTTCAAAAATTGAACTGAAACACGGTACGCTGGTACGGTACGGTTGAAGGTGCGAGGTACGTAGTACGCAAATTCTGAATGTACCGTACCGTACTGCCATCCTTGGTTGTACCAAGACGGTCCTTGTTTAAGGGTAAAATAAAAGTTGTATTTTCTTTAGCTCTCCGGTTACGAATTGGATCCGTTTCACCAACAAACACTCCTGATGAAGTGTAAAGCATTTTGATTATTGTTTAGGGGTGATACAGAGGGGTAATTTTTTGCAAAAGTTTTAAAATTTTTAATGAATTCCAAAAATGTGCTTATATGCTATCATCTGGCATGGATAGTTAGTATAAAGGTGTCAATTGAGCTAAGAGTGATGAATGTACTGTAATCATACATTTAGGTACATGCTACAATTGTTGTAGTTTGCTTTCATGAGCAGCTTGTGGGGTAAAATCTGCTGTAATTCAGAAGAATGCGATACTCAAATTCTCATTGTTTGTTTTGTTGGGGTAGAGTTATTTTTTAGCGGATGAGTAGGTACTTCGATGACAGTGACGTGCGGTGAGGCTTTTGGTTGGTGAGGCGCAATTTTTTTCACACACGTTTGTAAAAAAAATATTTAAGACAGTAAATGACAAGCAAATAATTGTTTTCATAACCAACGAAGACCAAATTTTTCGATAATTAATTATTCGCTTAATTTTTGCTGTTCACTTGAAGCCAAATCAATTCTTGAAGTTTCGAAAATCTATAAAGGTAACCTATTATATGGCTTTGAATGTGGACATTATTGAAGTTTTCGTGCTTGCTAAACCTTCTTGGCAAATTCTCGAAGTCACAAAAACCCGGTTTCAGTCCCAACATTATTATTTGCTAAAAGCATGAAAGCAAAAATAAAGATTTTTATAGCGTATCCATCTCTTTTCTTGAATACGGTTCTACTCTTTCTGAATTGAGGAATTCTTTCGTATTGATGTCTCGAGCAAATCTTTCAAATCGGTTTGCTTTCAGCTATAACTTTAAGTTTAGATTAAAAACTTAGTTTAGAAAGTCTCTCAGCTTTGAGACTAAATTTTCTTCCATTTTAGTCCATTTCCTCGTATTAAATTGTTTTTATTTCGCAAGAAAAATAACTTGTTCAATTTTGCAATGGACGAAAGAGTACAAAAAAACTTTGACTTTTTCTCATTTGATGACGTCATAGGTGAGGCGCGCCGTTAAAATCAGATTTAAAAGCATTATGCGTTGTCCGCGATTTGTCTGAGAGAAAAAAGGGTTACTTTTAGTTCGTTTATTAAAATTTGGTTAGCTGAAGTGAGGCACAATTGATAATGCCTCACTTCGCATATTTAAAGCGATGCTCAATGGCACGCCGTACTGATAACAATATTACACCAAATAGTTTGGGCGTTTTATTCCGAAAGACATAGCATAAAAGCAGTGAATACACAAAAAGTAAATATGACAAAAATTAATAAAGTTTTTGATAAATATTTTGATGTGCGTGAAACCATTTTATTTTAATTATATACTTTATTTTCGTTTTCCTTTGTACAATTCTACAGGTGAGGCACGGCCTCACGTACCTCCCCTGCCGCACGTCCCTGTTCGATGATTAGAAATTACTTGCAGTTCTTCATCTTTGGTTTCGAGTTTATCATATATACAGGTATGACTTGATAAAAGCAAGTTTTCTCTCAGCATTGCTATTCGTAACTCTTAAGTTTTTGGCAATCGATTTCGCAGATCAAAAGCTTTCATAATTGACCAGAATCTAGGATCTCGAACCAGACAATTGGAATCAAGTCGAAGTATTTCAAAAATTTCTTTTTTTCTTAGGAGTCAAGAAATCTTAAAGATGTTTATCTTTTAGAAAACCAAGTGGATGTTGAGGCCTTTTCAGCGAATTTTTTTCATCAGCTTCAAAGCTTGGCATTCACGTGCTGCTTTGTTTCAAACAAAATAGCATCATCAAAAAAGCTAAAAGTTATTTGCTCTTCAGACAAAGAATGCAGATGTTGGTATGTGGCATTGGAAACTGCTTTGTTGGAAAGTTGAAGAAGGGATTTTAGTAAAGCTGAATTCCGACGAGGTGCTTCAATTGCGTGAGGAGCAGTAAACCAAGCTTCAACTTCTATAGCTCTTTTATACCAGCTCTTTTTTAGCTTTTTCCTCTTGAGTGATGACTGATGAGACTCAACTGTTTTGGAAACATCCATCGTTTTGAAGCATGAAGAAGTTTACTCATCCAGCATGAGTGGTACACAGGCCCAGGAGCACAAAACGTTGCATCGTGAGGTGGAACTCCTCCTACAAACGAAATTATGAGCACCATACGTTTCTAGGTTAATCATTTTGTGGTTATTTTTTTTGAAGGTGGTTAGTGGCAAACTGCATCATGCGATGGCTAGTTCCTTCCAAAATCATTAAGCATATTCTTTTGTCAGCGATTCCTTGTTTATAAGACGTTGTTTAAATGCTCTCTAGCTAAACTTTGAATTCTTTGAAAAGGGAAACTTCAGGTTCTGAACTTGCACCCTCATGCTCCATAACGTGATGGCAGCAAACTAGGTAAAATTAGGTCTTTACCAAGTTTTAGTTTTAGCAAAACACAAGTTCTATTTCGACGCCCATAGCAGTATTAGCTGCCGTTGCATCAAATGATATAGTGCTGCCACTTCTTCAAAAATGCCCCATTCTTTTAATGCATCAACAACAACTTAAGCCTGAGCTTCACCAGTTCCAGAAGCACATGCCGATTAACTTTCAACCCATAGAAAAGAACCGAAAGGCGATCTACAGATTTTTTTGGTTGTCAAGTCTTCTAAAAGCTTACCATGCCAATGAGCCGTAAGTTGTTCGCAAACATGAAACTTATTTTGAATGTTTTAGAGTTGATTGCTTTGGTGGAACATCCTCCATCATATTTGCTGAGCATCAGCAGGATTGCTCTTTGGATCCTTCGCGGCCCATATTTTGAGAGCAGCTGAGTGCTGATACGCGAGGAAAAGGGTGCGCAATTTTTCGTTTACTATTAGAAAAGAGGATGTTGGGAAATAAGTTCGGTCACCAACTTTGATGCATTGCCGTAATTTTTGCATTAGAATCATAATAATAACTCATTTCTAATTGCATCAGCTACAAGCCCATTGCTTATAGTGATAGAGAATGAGAATATTTGAACATGCTTTTACCCAGTACTTAAATTGTAAAATTTTGCATGGGGGACGCTTTTGCAGCCTTGACCAAACGTATTTGGCAAGCGAAAGTACTTTAGTGAAGATTACGTAAATCTGTCGCCGAAATTCAATAAACACCAAAAAAAAGGTCTTCGCCTACAGTTGAAGTGTTTCTCTTTCTAAGTCAATTTCTCCCCGCAATTTGGTACTATGTTCGGCCGGAATTTGAAGGATTTATTCATGTTGGCTGGCTCCTTTTCGTCTGATCATCCAGCGCTCAAATCTCGATGGGGGGGCACCTAAATCTCGATGGGGGGGGCGCTAAATCTCGATGGGTACGCTAACTCTCGATGAGGGACGCATCCCACCTACAATTTAAGTACTCCTTGTACTACCTGCAAACATTAATCAAATAGTCTTAAAAATTACATGGTGTGTTTTTTCAATAAATGGATCCATCTTGGAGGTGAAGAGCACAACTTTTCGGACTTTTGAAAATAAGGACCACCCTAATGTTATATATATCAGAAGCACACAAACAAAACAGATTTTGAATGCCATTGTTAACAAAAAACAAAATAAAAAGATGAAGAGCGGAATATTAAAGACAAGAAAAACTTCAACCTAATTCTATAATTTGATCGTTTTCAACCGTAAACAAGTACTCATTTCTAGTTCGTGTAACCAGCAACCATATACTGTAGCATACATCTTCCTCCTATCTAACAACAGGTGGGCCTAATGAAACAAGAGTAAAATGAATTGGGTTGTTAATTAACTATACGGACTCAAGCTATTGATTTGTGATAAAAATTTTAAATTCTGCCGTAAATTTGCAAAGCAACAACATCGTTGGGTTGTTTCTTTGCAAGTTCAAAAAGATGCTTCAAAAGAAAAAAAAAAAAAATATCAAAAACAAGAGCCTTGGGACATTGTTTCACGAAATGAATACTGATTAAATAACAATAGATGATGCATTTGAGCGTTCGCGACGCGTTCCTTCCTCGCTCAAGTGACTCAACAGGCGACAAAAGTCAATTTCGTCTTAATAACCAAACAAAATTTTGCAATTGGAATTGGCCTCCATGGGCGTTTTTAAGGGGTGGAGGGCATTGTGCCTTGCCCCCTCTCTTGGGTCGACAGCAGAGTATTTTATTTATTTTTGTTTGTTTTTTTATTTATTTTTATTATACAGGGTGTCCATAAAGTCCGTATGCACTTTAAAAAATTTATAACTTTATTTTTGTGTACAATAGAAATAATCTGTAAAAAGGATTTGAAAGAAGTAAATCGATATTTTGTAATGTTTTGTTGAAATTTTATTTAAGTTTCCACATGTCCTCCATCATTAGAAATACAAAGAGTAATACGATTTTGCAATTCACGAAAAACCGTGGTAATTCACGAAAAACCAGACCGTGTTTTATCATGAACAGAGCCTGTCTCTTTAAATTTTTTCATCCATTTAGCAATGGTGTTCCTATGAGGCGGTTCTTTATTGTATTCAATTCTAAACTTTCTTTGTACAGCAACCGTAGATTTGAGTTCAGCCAACCAAAGGACGCAGTTTACTTTTTCCTCAATTGAAGCCATGGGATTCAAATTAATTGTGAAAAACAAAAGAAAATAGTTTTACTTATAAATTTTACTTATACAAAAATTGTTATAAATTCTGTAATGAAGAATTATTCAATAGTTATACTAAAACTAGGTACATGACACTTTCAAATCCTGTTTACAGATCCTTTCTATCACAAGCACAAATAAAGTTATAAATTTTCTAAAGTGCACACGGACTTTATGGACACCCTGTATTATTTACGTCTTTGGCCTCAAGGACGTCCTCGAAGACGCCCTTGAGGCCAAAGACGTCCACGAGGACTTCACCTCTGGTAAATCAAGCAACGGATTGGTAGCAACCAAGACGCAAATTCAACAGAAACGAGTAATAAAGCATCCCAGCCAATTGCTTGTAGGGTGTACAACCGAGCCGGTTAATCGCCGTCGGAACGGGTTCCTTTTGACGGTGGTGCGCGACCGCTACAATAATTTAGGGATAACACCGCCCAGAAACCCCTAAAATTAATTTTTTGAGCGGCTTAAGCTAGGGGTGCTGGTTTTTTTTTAATTAGTTATCATTTAAAAGACAAATATTTTAACACCGTTTTGGGGTACAATTAGAGGTGGAATACTGTTGGACGTCCTTGGCCTCGGGAACACATTTTGAAGTCCTTGGCCTTGAAGCTCAAGTCCTTGGACGGGTCCTCACCCCTCTCTTGGCTATGCGTATGACTTCTGGTTGGTCAATTTGTTTCCTTTCCTTATTTGAACAATAATATAGGCCGAATGTGGTAGCCAAGTCATAGTAAACCTTATTTTCATACGGCATTCAGTGAAAGCCCTAATTGGAGAATGAAGATTTAAAACGCAGTGTAAATATTTTTTTTATTTCTGCTAATACTTCCGGGGCGGGTGGTACAAATAGCGAAATTCTAAAACCATTCTGGGCCATAGCAAGGGATCCGAGTGCCTTTAGATACAAACATTTTTGAGTTGCTATTATTTAAACATGACCGTGCTTATTTAAATGTGGAATCAGATAAAAGTGTGTGCGTGATGATAATGGAATGCAATACCGTGTTACCTATAGGATGCTTTATGATATGCGAAATATGTTAAATGTAGTACAGCCTTGATACAACTAACAAAACATTGCTTGAGAATAACAGCTACTGTTCTAAAAATACGTGAGCGAATCAGTGCCACATGACAGAAATGTCCATGTTCGCTTTCATGAACGAGTTTTTTCTTAAGAGGCGCTACCGGACAAAATACTCGCTGAACGTAAAAGGTCATTTTTGCACGTGCATGTAAATCCTTGTGAAAACCGTTACGTCATTCATTTCCGCTAAGTTGCTTCGAGCGATTGCGGAAAGCAGTTCGAGTAAAAAAACGTCACATTTTTCTCGCCTACTTAAAAAGGATCTTGAAGCTCTCTTTCAGCAATTCCAAGCGTGCGAAAAATCTTTTTGCTTCAGAAATTTACTGGCGAAATGTTGAAAACTTCTAACTAAAGCGAATTGTTACTGAAAATTAATTAAAATTGTCGCTATATTTGCTATTAGACTGCTAAAAAAAAGCCAATTGCATCGAGAACCATTTGCTGTTTCGATCGGTAAAGAAATGTTGAGTAGTGCCAGTTGACAAAAATAGTAATACATTCGTTTTATAAGAACAATTTTCTGAAACACTAGGCTCATTTTTGCTGAAAATTTAGGAACAAAGTAAAAGCAATGCCAGCCTCGGCAGCAAAATAAACCAAAAACAAACCAAAAAATTCTAACTCATCAAAGAAACTAAAAATTGTGCTGATTCAAAACGATAAAATTTCAGTGATTTTCTTGTGCTTGCAAGCAAAATTGCAACTATTCAAGATTATAAAGCTCTATTGCTCTGCGCAAGCAATTGAGAAAATTTTTTGGCAGTTGTTCAACTTGAAAAAAGCTTTTTCGCTTTTGCAATTTTACGACGCTGCAAAGCAAGAAAAAAGCCTTCACTTAAGCAGACAGAGCAATAGGAATTAAACAATGTTTCAAACATGCCCGCTAAAATTGACATCGATGCTCTCAAAATTTTTACAAAATCAAGAACAAATGAGACTGAAGATCGGCAAAAAATTAAAAACAGCCAATCTCAACTCAAGATTTACGGGTTCTAAAAAGGAAGAGTGCACTTCGACTAGCTCATTTTTGAAAAATGTTGAAACCTAAAGACCTAAAGTTGTTGTTAACATAGTATGAGTTTACCCACCAACAACCTCTCAAGGGCGCTTTACGTCATTTGAAAAAATTATAGTATGAAAAAAGTTGTTCTTATTTCACATTGATCCAAAAATATAATTAAATTCTGTCGTTCATTTACTAATTTTTATCAGTTAAGGAATTTTCTTGCTTAGAATAATAACGTATAGCTTATAGTATCTTTTTCCATAACAATGCAGTACTTAACGTGGTTCCCCGAAAATAAGACCTAACCCGAAAATAAGACCCTAACCTGAATTTTAAAAATGATTTAATAAAAGCCCTACCCTAAAAATATGACCTAGGCGATAGAGCGAAATTTTTTTTGTCCTCTAGTGTGTTTTTACTGCTTGAAAAGTTATTGTGGGAATTTAGGATAAAAAGTAGTGTTAGTTAATGAATAGATTAACTGAATAATGATCATATTCCCATCATTAATTTAAAAGATGTTGGAGAGGAAAAAGTTCAATGACCTGAGATAACATAAAGATCACGCCCCTATTCAATCCATGAACAGCTGTTTTTAAATAACAATGTGTTATCTATAAGTAACGGATATCGGTTTTCATATTTTGTGTATTTGAAAATCTCGCATTTTCAATTTGCAGTTTTGTTTTTGATAAATGAAAATATATGATATTCCTGATATTCCCCTAAAATAATCCCTGGTGTTATTTTTTGAAAGAAAATTAATCTAAGACCTTGTCTTATTTTCGGGAAAACGCTGTACAGTACGCTTGAGCGCATTATTTTGAAGCAGAAATGCATCTGACGTCACAATGAGCAGAGGTGGAGTCGAGGACACAAGGCTCGAGGCCAAGGCCAAGAACACAAAAAAAAAATCCGAGGCCAATGTTACAGGAAAACTCGGCCACAGTCTTAAACGTGCGCAAATACCGACCGGATAGAGATGACTCGTCAAGCACACCCAAGTTCACATTTCGAACAGTTCACTATTGACTAAGGTGCACAAATCACAATCACTAGAATCGACGTCTTTCGAATGACAATTGACGCTCGACGCTTTGACGTGAACTCTGACGCAAACTTTTGACGGTTTTCTAAAATAAACACAACACAATGCGATAGATAACAGGCACAGATCGGTTTTAACAGCGTACAACAATTAACATTCTTTATGAGAGAATTAACATTATTTCAGCTTCAGACTTTTTACGTATAGCATCATTAGAAAAGAGAAATAATTATCAAAGCAAAATAACAAATCCAAATTTGCAATATAACGTTCACAAATCAATTAAATATCGAAAATAAAATGCACAAAACTTACCAACTATATTGAGACGGCAATGCGCAGAAACGTATCAAGAAATCGACAATCGAACAGTAATTCATTTATCTCAAATCTATTTCAACGTTTTGAGTCAATTGAAATGATTTCGGTGTTTTTGCAAGGGCATTTATAGAGAAAAATTATAAAGAATAGAGTAAAAACCACGTGGAAATTTATGGGGAAAAAAGGCTATTTTTCGTAAACATTGTCCAAAACAAGTTTTGTTTTGCAAAAGTGGGTGAATTATTCATCGCCACCGGCAAAACTAATCATATTGAAAAATACTAAGACGAATGCAAAACAATAATCAACTTATCACTACATTTCCGTTAATACCAGTAAAATCAACATTTTCTAACAGAGAAAGTAACTTGTTTTTATCCCAATCCGCTACGCACCATTAGGGGTCAAGAAAGAAAAAAGTTAACATGACTAAGCAAAACAATTCGTCTACTACGTACGGCGAAAGTAAACATGACATCTTATCAATGATCGATATTGGCGTGCCTTTTCTCATGTTACAAAAGGTTTTCTATTCGAATACATAGTGGTTGGAATCTTGCAAGGCGAAAGGTTTTTTGTTTGAATCCAAAGCAAGCTAACTTGCTGTAACAGCCAAGGCCAAGGATAAGGACAGCCTTTCCGAGGACAGACACTCTCGAGGCCAACGCCAAGGACACAAGCGCAAGTGCTCTCAAAAAAAAAAAAAGGTCTTCACAAAAATTTTTCAAGCGATCTCCACAAAAAAAACGTTTTCCAAAAAATTTTTCAAGCGCTCCACAAAATTTTAACTATTCAAAAAATACTGCTGTCCTCGAGCCGAGGACAGGCCAATTTTTGAGGCCTCGAGGCCAAGGACTTGACCTTCGAGGCCAAGGCCAAGGACTTCAAAATCTGTCCTCGAGGCCAAGGACGTCCTCGAGGACTCCACCTCTGACAATGAGATATTTATTACGTACTAACACAAGTTACGAACATCTCGCAAAGAAATTCGAGCGAGCATTTTCAACGTGTGTTGGGCGAGACGGCTCAGAAATGGCAGTTTGTTTAAGAAGATTTTTTGTTCGTTAGCGCTTTTTAGCGAGCGAGAATGGACTTTACGAGCTCGCTAGCACGTTCTGTCATATCGGCTCAGGCGCGTAGCCAGAAAATCTGCAATAGGGGGGGTAGGGGCTGTTGCGGAATCTAAGGCCAAAGAATGAATTCTTCGCCCAAAATTGGAACGATTTGTTAGCCGAAATTCAGTTGAAGACCAAAAATAAATAAAAAAAAAGGTCTTCCCTAAAACTCGAACAAATTTGTCAGCCGAAACGTAAGCGGTCATTCGTTGATCGGCATTAGATGCAAGACTATGGAATGCACTGATACGTGAAGAAAATATTGGCTCAAAATTAGGACTGAGAAACTGTGGAGAAACTAAAGTTTTTCTGGTGACTTTTGCGGTATTTTCTTTTTTCAAATTGCTTTGAAGATCTAATTGTATAATCTCACAAAAATTGCAATTTTTCTGGAAAAAAAATTAAAAAAATTACTGAAATTGCTCAACGGAGGCATGAAAACTCTGCACTTGCCCCTAGGATCCAATTTTTTCTAAGGACTTGATCTTGCAACCAGGATACCTCATTTCACTTTAAAAATATGAATAAAAATAGTTTCAAAAATAATTAAAAATATGAATTTTGCAGTATAATAATATCACAATCGCTATGCAATATTTAAAAACTATGATAGCCTAATACTTAGAAATTTCTGTGAAAAGAAAACGTCAAACAACAAAATTTGTGTTTGAGAAACTACTGAAAAAGTGGGAATCCATAACTAGTGGACGTCCGCACCCGGTCTTCACTGATGAAATTAAGACCTTAAAATTGACCTTTTCCACGTCAAGAATTTATAGTTATTACTTAGGCCTATTTCTCATTTCCAATTCACGAGTTACGGCCTTAATTGTTTTATTACCACGATACCGCTACGGAACGTAATCAACATTGCTGCTAACCTTAAATCTTCAAAATGACATTCACTATTTTCAGAAACTACAATTTTCAAATTATCATCAAAAACTTAACAAAATGCAATATCTTAAAGACTTTTGCGCTTAAAAATAATATAAAATTTGTCGACCAAAATTGGAAAAATTGTGTCCTTGGTCATTGGCCTCATCCATTCCTGTCCTTGGCCTTGAAAGGGTCTGTCCTCGAAAAGTCGGTCCTTGGCTCTTGCCTCGGATTTTTTCGAGTTTTTAACTTCGAAAGTTGTGTCCTCGACTGTACCTATGGGTACCACCCTGCTGGTAAACCCTTCAAATAGACCCCCAAAATTAATTTTTTGAAGAGCTTAAGCCAGACCATTATGGTTTTTGATATCAGTTAACATTTAAGAGACAAATATTTTGACATAGTTAAGGGGTGCCACTCCCTCAGGAACATCCAAAAAAAAAACAATTTTTTAAACAGTTTATTAGAGAGTTAATTGGTTTTATTATCAGTAGGTCTTCAAAAAATAGATATTTTAACATGGTTAAGAGATGACACTCCTTCCCCGGGAACCAACTTGGAGCTAAAGCAGTTTTTTTCTTGATATGAGTAGGTTTTAACAAGACAAAAACTTAGACGTATTGTTAGCCGTCTGTTCGAGATAAACTTTAGAATCGCGCTGTTATTACCGTAAAAATAAATCTAGAATAAATATGTAATACATGTTGGACAACATCTTAGTACATATTTTGAATTATAGTGCTGTTGGTGTGTGTAATTGAGCTTTAACTGACAAATTCTACCCTGATGAAATTCAAAGGCAAAATGATTTTTTCTGCTTGATCGCGTTTTAGTAAAAATTAACATAGAGCGAATGCAGATTCATTTGTTTGGACGTAAACGCTTTCGAGGTTGTAGTTAATGAATAGCGCAATTGCATACAAAATTAGTAGGCCTACAACTTATTGGGATTAATTTTTTGTTTTTTCGGACATTTTGTCCAAAATAGCTTGATTTTTTTAAGACAAGAAGCAAATGGATCCTAACTGCTGTTTTTTTAAACGTTTTAAGCAAAATATTTTAAATGTTAATAAATATTTAAGAGATAAATATTTGGGGGGCCACACTTTGAAAACTCCCCAAATGTGCACCCCAGCAGTTGATTATTAAACGGCTTAGCTTGGATAGGATGTTTTTTTTATTATTATTAGTCACTCTATGATGTCGATAAAACATACTTTTTCACTCTGTTTATTCTTAACCAGGGTGTCGAACCGAACCTGAACCCGAACCGTAAACCTGAATGAACCATTTCATTTTGGTGAACCCGAACCAAACCTGAACCAGCAAAATTTTACTTCAGTGAACCTGAACCAAACCTGAACCCTCAAAATTGTGCTCAAGTGAACCCAAACCGAACCTGAACCGCTAACAATTTTTCCATATCCGGAAGCTGCTGGCGCTGGTACACGCACAATAAGAGCAGTGGTGATCATCAACAAGATCAGCAATTTCTCCTTTTTTTTTCTGGACGAAACGAGTAACGACAGTTAAATTTTAAGTCAATGAACCCGAACCGAACCTAAACCAGTAATATTTTACTTGAGTGAACCTGAGCCAAACCTGAACCTCGAAAATAGTGCTCTAGTGAACCCGAACCAAACCTGAACCGCTAAAATATTTTGAGCAGGAGCTAAACCCGAACCCGAACCGTTATTTGAAACGGTTCGACACCCTGTTCTTAACCTCCTGTAGGCGGTCAAGCAGAAAATATTTTTAATTGCTCTCTTAGCGGAAAAGAGAAAAAAAATTTTGAGAATCTCATTACTCAACATGCGTCGGTCGTTCAATGGGCTTGCTCTTCAGCAAATTCCCATCTGGTTTGTTGCTTTGCATATTTATCCTCTTGTTACCGGATAGCGTCTGACGCCAGCTATTGGACGATTCGCACAGTTTTTATTGCAGTGACTACTTAGTGCTCGGCAAAATCTGCATCTGCTTAAGAGTTTCAAGTGATCTAATTGTTCCTGTGGGTTTCTTTTCATTCTTGTCCATTGAATTTGCTGCTTTTGTCTTTTGTTTTTCTGAATTTTGTCCACAAAATTATTCGAAGTCTGCTCACGGAATTTGCTGCTTGTTCGAAGCCACCAAGTATCTCTAAATCATCGTAAGGCGGGATGAACCCAGATCAGGGACATAAAAACGTCTTTGCCTTCTAAGCCAACTTTTGCTCAGGCATTAAAAATTTTTAATCTCGCAGTGCCGGTTGAGGGAAACCATTGCACGTGGCAACTCCCGGAGTTTCACGTGGGCACTACAATTTAAAGCAATAACTGCGTTGGATAAATTTAAACTTTTTATTTTTAACAGTCTAGGACCAGTATTGATGGTATAGTGTCTTCACAAACCGCTTACCTTTTTTCATCAATTTTGGTACTTAACAAGATAATATAGGCTTATCGGTTCAAATTGGGATAATTTTTCCAGTTTTTGGCCTCCAACATTGCGGTCACATGACTGGATCTCTAAAAATTAGCCACTAAAAAAATAGCCACTCTTTCTGGTCAATACATCCGCCGCGAATCCTTCAGCCCGCGAAAACGGAAAACGAACCTAATCGCCCGCTGGTACACAGAGCACTTATGATATGTACAAAAAACAAGCTTAAGCAAGAAATTGATTTTATCAAAAGTATCTTGCTTGACTACGGGTAGGCTACCTTGAAGATATAGTGCTCAAACACATATCCAAGAAAATTGCCCAATTTTCCAGTGTACCTTAGTCACCCGTGGATAGGTTCAGCCTCTCAGCAATTAGAACATCAAATTTAAAGTGCTGTACAAAATTGCTACGCAGCAGTGTCACCACGCTAGATTTTTCTCAAGCCAATGCCTTCTACCTGCTACTAAAAAGAATGTGCAACCTGCCAATCAAAGAAGTATGGTTATTTATGCATATGTGTGCCCTTGTAGGCCGTTTGCTGTAAATTCTAGCGTTCACCTTGTAAAAAAATTTGAGTGGCAACTTATTTTTTGC
Organism: Trididemnum nubilum; assembly: GCA_963965965.1. NCBI lineage: Eukaryota > Metazoa > Chordata > Ascidiacea > Aplousobranchia > Didemnidae > Trididemnum > Trididemnum nubilum. The sequence goes on along the minus strand of CAWYPQ010000260.1, from coordinate 62,474 downwards.
TTAAATACATTGATTTTCATCTCACAAACTCACATGCAAAAGTTCTCCACTTATTTTCCAGCAGTATTTTTTTAATTTGACCTGAAAGTTGGCTTCTAAAATGCGGATGAATACAATCAGACAACCGGAATCAACCAATCATAAAATAGAATAACTTGGGGACTTTCCCTTCAACGAATTTCCAAAAACTGTTTTGGATCAGGTCCTGAGGTAGGCTACACTGATTTAAAGGTTAGTTTTTTTACTATGTTAGCTTAAATTGGGTTAAATGGGTGCAATAGTTAGATTTTGTTCTTAAATTTGTTTTAAAAAGAAATTTTTGGCAAATTACTAGCAATAATTACTAGTATCCATGATGAAACATCGCTTTAAAGTAGATCTAGGTCTACACAGTATAGATAGCCAGGCACTTGGTAACCAAAAGTGATATGACGTGCCAGGCAGAAATTATGAAGCATTGTTTCAAAACAGTACTTTAAAATAGCCTATAGTTACTGGTACAGAGATAATAAAGTTATATGACCTGCCAAGCAGAACATCGTCGCAAACTGCTGTGTTCAGGTATCAGTGGTAATTTTATGACAGTGCTGCGAAAATGGTCGAGACTTTTAGATTTGAAAATGCACAAAACATGTAGACCTAGCATTGTTTCTCAAACAACCAGGCCTAATGTAGATTTGTATTTGTAGACCTAGCATTGTTGTGCAGGCTCCTAGATAAAATAGAATAGATTTGTACTTCTAGACCCAACTCCCATGAAGACACTGCGACTTGTCATTTGAGATTTTGTTCAACGCTCTCTCAATTTTAGCCAAGTAGCACTTTGTTTAACAAAGTTTAAATCAGAGGCGGAGTCCTCAAGGACACATTTTGAAGTCCTTGGCCTCGAAGGTTAAATCCTTGGCTTTGAAGCCTACAAGCATGGGCGTAGTAGCTCAAAAGGATTTGGGGGAGCACCAAATTTTGCCCAAAAAATGACATTGAATTTTGCACGGAAAGTGATCGGTTTTTCTGTCCAAATTAAGGTGACCTCCAAAAAAAAAAGGTCTTCACTGAAATTGAGACGGTTTAATGAATATTAAATTGCCCAAAATTTTGACGCAAATTTTCCCGAAAAATATGAAATTGCCCAAAATTTTAATGCAATATTGCCCAAATAATATAAAATTGCCCAAAATTTCGACACTTTAAAACCAAGCGGGGGGGCCAGTGCCCCCCGGACTCCCCGCCTTCTACACCACTGCCTACAAGTCCTCGAAAATGTCCTGTTCTCGGCTTGAGGATAGCATTATTTTTTGATTGGTTGAAAAGGAAAATAACCAAACAAAAAATAATCAAAAATTCTAGCTTTTCAATTCATTTTTTTTCCTTATTTGAAAAATATCATATATTGTGATTGCCAAGTCATAGTAAACCTTATTTTAAATGGCATTGTGTGAAAGCTTTAATCAGAGAATGAGGGGCAAAAGGCAGTGTAGAATTGCTATTCTTATTTCTGCTAATATTTCCGATGCGGGTGGTACAAACCGCAAAGCCCTAAAACCATCAAGAGCCATAACAAAGGATCCGGGGTCCAGACGCAAACATTTTTGAGTTGCTAATGCTAACTCATGACCGTGCTTATCTGAGTATGGACTCGGAAAAAAGTATATGTGCGTGATAATGAAATGTAATACAGTTACCACGGCAGTAGCGTAGCCAGAGTGAAGCGGGGGTGGGGAGCCTATAGCCTCCCCCATTGGCCTGTCAACCAAAACGCAGAATAAGAAAAATACCACGTTTTTAGGTCTTTTGAGGCTGTTTTTTTGCGCTGGAATGGACTAAAAAGTGATTTGGAGCATCTTTTGCAACATATCTTCAGGAGAGGCTAATTTGTCAAAAATTAAAGTCACAAATCAATAAAAACTTTGAAAAATGCCCAAAAATAAAAAAATCAATAAATTTTGATCGCTGGTGCAAAAACGCCAAACATAGGTTTTATTAACAAATATGTTACAAACTCAGAAATAAAGGAGTTGTTTAATTACCAATAATTTCTCTAAGATCTCTTTTCATTAGCCTCCCCCCTTCCCCGATTATTTTCCTTTATAAAATATAGGCGAAATAGATTACTCCGTTTGAGTTTTATTGAATAGTAGGATTTTATGATTTACCAGCATGTAAACAAGAGAACGGCAATGTAATCATTAGCCACCTCCCACATAGCCCGTTAATGCAACCGGTTGAATCATGTTGCACTGCCAACTTCTTTACCACTTTTTAAAAGCATTATGTTTATTAAAATAGCCCTAAAATTGTTATTTTTGCAAAAAAAATCCAAAATTATTGAGCTCTAGGGGCTCTGCTCCCAGACCTCCGTGCCTCCGGCGACTGGGAGTTTCTCCCCCAGACCCCATTTGACCTCCAGCGGCTGGGGGCTCCGCCCCCAGACCCCCAAAACAGCCCCCCCCCATTGTGAATTTCTGGCTACGCGCCTGTACCACGAATAGCATATTAACACAGAGTATGTTAGTGTATCCGTGATATAACTAACAAAACTTATCTTGAGAAAGCCACCTTGTTCTGAATGTATGCGAGCAAAAATCGCGAAGATTTTTTTGAGATAAGAAAGAGCAGCACTCTAATCACTGTTATGTGATCTGGGAAAAAGCCACATTTGCTGAGCAATTTTTGCGTTAAAAATCGCCGCTAAGAATCCCACATAACAGCGGCGGAGTCCTCGATGACACATTTTGAAGTCCTTGGCTTTGGCCTCGAAGGTTAAATCCTTGGCCTTGTAGCCTGCAAGTCCTCGAAAATGCCCTGCTCTCGGCCGAGGACATTAAATTGTTGAAAATGATCCATGGCCATGAGCTTTTTTCACTTTACCTTGGAAATTGGCATTTCCTCGCGTGAAGACCTTTTGTTTCGTTTTCGAGAACACCTGCGCCTTGTGTCCTTGGCCTTGAGCATTCCTGTCCTAGGCCTCGAGAAGTCAGCCCTTGGCCTTGATCTCGGATTTTTTTGTATCATTGGCCTAGGCTTCGAACGTTGTGTCCTCGACTCCACCTCTGTCCTCGACAAATAATAAACTATACTGTATCAGAAAAAAAGCGCTACATGTGGAGTTAAAAATGAGAGCGTGAAATTAAATATAACTATAATTGTTTGAATGGCTGGAAACAGTCGCGTAGCCAGGATTTCGCAACGGGGGGGGGGGGGCTTTTTTTGAAGTTTGATTCAACTGTAAACGAACTCGACCCGAATTTTCATTTGGTTTCAATTGGATTGAGGCAAATTCAGAGCGTTTTTCTGCCAAAATCGAGTGATCTCCAAAAAAAAAAGTCTTCACCAAAATTCAGAGCGTTTTTCTGTCAACTGACACTCACTTCTATTTCTCATTTCACGATCTTTAAGGGGGATATTTTCGTTTGGGGGGGGGGGCTATTTCCCGTTTTAGGGCAAAAACCAACCTCAAAACTGCTAAAAGCATGTTATTTTGCATACTGTTCAGGCCAATGGGGGGGGGGGGGCTATAGTACCATTTGCCCCCCTAGCTACGCCACTGGCTGGAAAGATGCGCGGTGCAGTCAATCAATTTTTCACACGACGTCATTAAGATGAGGAGAAGCTCCCATGAAAAATTTGGGCCTTTTTCGAAAAAAATAATGATTTATTATTTTTACGTTTCTACAATTGTGAGCTCTTCAGAGGGGGAGGGCGACCCCCGAGAAATTGCAAATCTCTTCAAGGCCTTCCTCCTTGATACAGCCCTGCTAAGATTCTCAAGTTATTTTAGCCATTAAATAATTTATGTAAAATTTTACAAAGTGACGATTGGCGGCAGAAACCCATGCCCTCATTCATCGATAGGCAATTAATGAGCTATAGAAAGATATCATGTGTAATAAAACGTAAAAAAAGTTAATTAGGATTGGGGAAAATGTGATAAAACTAAAGTTTTTCAACTTAACTTTTACGTTACCGGTATTTTCTTTTTTAAAATTGCTTTGAAAATTTAATTGTTTCATCTCTTTCAAAATCACATGAATTGTTTTTTTATAAAAAAAGTCACTAAAATTTTTCAACAGAAGCATGTGAACTTTGCCCTAGCCCCCAGACCCCGTTTTTTCCAAGGACGTGAGCTTGCAAATACTGGATACGGTACCTTAATTCATACTAAAAACATAAATTATTTTACTCGATTTTGCAATACTTTTAGATAATAATATCGTAGTCGCTATACAATGTTTGAAAACTATGATAATATTTTTAAAAATCTACAAAAAGAAGTCGTTCAAACAATAAAGGTTGTTTTGGAAAAAGTACTAAAACGGTGGGGATGAGAGATCCATAATCACTCAGAGGACGTTTACACTGGGGTTTTAACTGATGAAGTTAAGGTCTTAAAATTGACCGTTTCCAAGTTCAGAAGTTAGTTACTCTCATTTCGCATAACGGTCTTAATTGTTTTTTTACCTCGATACCGCTATGGAACGTAATCAAAATTGCTGCTAACGCGTAAAACTTCGTTATTTTTAGAAACTACCATTTTAAAATTATCATGAAAAACTTAACGAAATGCAATGTCTTACACTTTCGCGCTTAAAAACAGTCAAAGTTTGCCGACCATAGCTTTTTTTAAAATTTTGTCCTTGGTCCTTGGCTTTGGCCTCGACCAATTCTGCCCTTGGCCTCGAGAGGGTCTGTACTTGAAAAGCTGGTCCTTGGTTTTGGCCTCGGATTTTTTTTCAGTCCTTGGCCTCGAACATTGTGTCCTCGACTCCAGATCTGCTTCAATTATCGAACACGTAACGTGCAACTTGAATGTGATGATTGATGACCACGACAATGAAAATAATTTGTATTAATGTGATCGGTGATATTATAGAAAAAGTTTTGATTTCTCCAAACATTGTTGAAGCTTAAGACATCACCGGCAACCTGCGTATTTGCTTTATTTTTTGCACTTTCCTAAGTAATCAAAAGTGTTCTAATTTATTCTTCAATTGTTTCTTGCTTCGGATGCACCCTAGGGTTAGAATTCACCTAGCACACCCACCAAAAATTGATTTTTACCAAAAAATGCGATTTTGCTTTTCATCAACTCAAAAAGTATTGTGGTTTTGCAAAATTTTGACAAAAACTTCATATTGCAATTTATATTGTGACGTTTCATTCATTTGTTACGTTTTTTTGTGACGTCATCATTGACCGGTTACGTCATTTCAAAAGTACCCTCATCAAAAATCCTGTTTATAATTGTGCAGTTATAAGTTGATATACTTATTTTAAATACTTAACCAGCATTTGAAACATGTTTGCTTTTGTAGTTAATTTTATTGATTTTTGTTAACTGTTTTTTAGTCAAACAAGGCCCCAAAATAAATAAATTTTTAATTTTATCTGTAGCCCAATGCTTTCGGAAAAGTTTATGTCATTTTTGTACGTTCAAACAAATGAAGTAAACTCCTATCAATGGTTAATCACTGAAAAATTAAGGAGAAAATCATTAAAAGCTTAAATAAATACAAAAGAAACATTTCGCCGCTAGTAGTGCTAGAGAGCACTAGGGAGGATTTCTTAATTTAACTTTAAAACCAAACTAGAAATTTGCGCATCTGAAAAATTGTCAAAATAAGCAAATAGAAATGATAAAAGGATTTAAATTTGCACATTATGCGGAAAATATGTAATTCTTAGTTTTGAAAACCTCCAACTTTACCCCCCATTTGCTCGAAAGCTGCAGGGTAATTTTTGGAGAACTTTTTGTATAAACCTCTTAGGATGAAATACAGTCTATCTGCATCAAAATTTTTTTGCCACTCAAACTTTTTCACAAACTCGATTTTTAAGCGTCCTAGAATTTACAGCAAACGGCCTATTGTGATAATCGGTGCGTAGGTCGCACTACTCAAAGGCTTCAGGAACGCATTAAACAGCAAGTTCCAAAAGCAATAAGGCAAAGAGCCACTCTTACTTAGGAACAGGAAACCCACCGATACCAAACAACAAGAACCCAGCCAAATAGAAAATGCAAAGCAAAAAGTAACACTCAATTCGAACCAGAGAGCGATTCAGCCGTTGGCCAACATTTGTTGGAATCCAATCAGTGCGCACGCAACTATTCTGATTCGCGGTTTAAAATCCTAACCACAGCTCGCTTTCAAGTTCACTTGAGCCTGTTGGAAGCGGTTTATATTTGACGTAAACAAACAGATTTGTGCAGGCAAAGGCAGTTCGTATTTACTCTTCAACTGTTTCGATAAGATCAGAGCCTGCTGTCACTGAATAGATTGCATTTCTCCTTACTATTGTGTAATCTCCTTAAACTGCATTTCTCCTAACTGTAGAGTGCATTTCTCCTTAGTGCATTAATTGGTCTTTAAAGATCCTGTTCGCCACATAACAAACCAGACAGAGATCGCAACTGAAGATTTTGTCCAAAAAGCTTGTTGCGAAAGCAAAATAAATTCGCTTTCATTAAAAGTCAATTCAAATTCTGCATCACCTCAAATAAATTGTTCATCAAACTTTTTTAGTTAAAAATTTTTTTCTGGTTTTTGGACTCTAAAATTGCAGTCACGTGACCAGTTGCTCAACGTTTTACTGCATGACTCTTTCATTTGTTCCCATACCGTAAACAATTTTCTTCTTCCTACTTCAGCCGTTTTCAAACTGTTATTAACGAGCTAATGAACTTTGAATACGCCCATGTCACAAATCAAATCAAATTTTTCATTGTACTTGCTGTATTACGCCAAAGCGTGTAATGAGTTTGTTGGGCCCATCTATGCGTCATTGTGCCCGGAAACGCATCTCCTTTCGAAGAAATGTTGCAAAGGAGGCGAGCCGTTGGCAACACTATGTCTTTACACAGTATTTGACCAGTATGAAATTTCAAATTTAAATCTCAAACCTCCTGCTCCAGTTACGAACGAGTCAAACAAAAGTTCTATGGATGCACTTGAGTAACGAAGTCCAATTTCCTGCATTGGATTGGCGTCGCGAGACAGGTTAATAAAAGCTGTACTTTGTACAAGTTGCTGCTTTTTTTCTTTTTTGAAACTACTGTACTATTTTAGAAGAAAAGTAGTTGTGATGTCATTATCTACATTTTTAATGCTTTTTAATTAAGGAAAAAAATATGATTTATCATTCTAATTTGTGGCGATAGAAAAGTAAAGTAGTTATTATTATGTAAGAAGTTATTACACTGGCAGTAACCAAGATTTTCAAAAATAGTTTAATGCAAAAAAATAATTAGAAACAGGATAAGCTTTAGTTTGGACAATACAAACCCCCTTTCAAAAAGATACCGAATCATTTAGATATTTAATCTGCTGTATAACGTGTTTTAAAACTCCATCCAATCGAAACGAAAGAGACGATGGAAGACCGTAAAAGTAATGACTTAACCACGAGCTGCTGCTTCCGCGACCCTCATGGAAAAGCAAACGCTACAAAGAGAGAAAAAAAGAAACGCACAAAATCATTATTCTTAAACACAAGATGGTTTGTCAAAAACAAAAATCAAGCCTTTGTCAAGAACAAAAAAACAAACGGTTACCCAATGGACCAAACAAGGCCTTCGACTTTTTGTTTAAAATACTGTATTCTCAGGCGTGTAACTAGAATTTTTCTAAGGAAGAAGGGCTTAGAACCCAAAGCTAAAATTTGTCTGTGTTGGCACCCCTGCAGGCTACGGAAGCCTGGATCCCCAGCCGCTGGGCAATTTTTGTAATTGTTCGAAAAACAAAATAGCCATTTTAACGCAATCTCAATTCAAAGCAAAGAGCCCAAACATGAGCGTACATTATTACTGGACGTTTCAAGTGATGAGACTAAAATGCATATTGAGTCAGAGCTGGGCACTTGCGCCGCAATTATTTTTGAACGATTGCGCTGACTCTTGCACCGCAAGTTTTTTTGCATTTTTGAGTGCAATCGAAATTCAAATACGATTAGGATTGATTATTTTTCAATCAACTGTCATTAAAGTTTAGAAAAAAACATTAACGAGGTACTATAAGTTTATAAAAGACTCGACATGGGAAATTGCATTTGTCTATTTGCATGCAAAGCTTCAATTGAATTCACAGCAAGGGTCTTTTTCTCTGATGTTTTTTTTAATTTTCTGCCAATTTTTCCAAAAAAAATTTCTAAATTTTCAAATTAAGCCTTTCCAAAAAATGGTTGTAAAATCAAATTTTAAATTAAAAAATCATTTTTCTAATTGTCTTTCCAGAAATAAGCGATCCGTTCCTAAAAAATCTTGAAATTGCTTAATGCAAAATTAAACGCGTAGCTCGCAACAGTCTTATCGTACGGTAGTTCGAAAACAAGAAACAAAAAACAACTATTAATTACAACTTTTTTGCTCGACCGATGAAACTTAAAAAATATTACTAACAGGGGTGACAGCATCGGTAGCTCCTAATTAACACTAAGATGGTTCAATTTATTTAAACAAAAAAGATGACGATTTTTTTAGCATGTTCTATTCGTGAGAGAGTGATGCTAATTGCTCTAGAACACTAAATATGCACAAATGCATCGCTAGCTCTTAATTAATAGTTAGTTCAATATCTTTAAACAAAAGATATGATGAAGTTTTTAGCATGCTCCATTTGTCAGAAAGGTTTGCTAATTGCTTCAGGAGGCCTGGAGCACAAATGCATCGAAACTAGTAACCAATTTTCTTGACAGCCTTAAGAAAAAACAGTGACTCCAAAGTCTTTCGCTTGTCACCACATGATGATTTTATTAATGCAATCTAACTCCGTGATTCCTTGTGCAGGACGGTGTTGAGCGTTTTTGTTTTTCATTGGGTAAAAACTTTCTCGCCCAAAACGAGTGGTGTAAAGCGATGCACATTTCCAAATGCTTTTATTTTTGAAAGGAAATCAATCAGTTTCTTGTTTACTAATTGGCAGCGTGCATAATTTGATTTGAATAGCTTATTGGTTTCATATTGTAGCCTAGTGCAGTTTGAGCAGTGAATCAATTATTAAGATGGATTTACACAGCATCCGTTTTTCGTCCGCTTTTTTCGTTTCCAAACGTATTTGCTTCTCTATGAAAAAGTTTGCGCTTTTTCGTCCCCATTTTTGTAAGTCCATATACGCACTATAGCTACTAAATAGACTGTAAAATGATGATAAAAATTTTGTTCAAAAATTTCGTGTATGACTGATGAGAGCATTATTTCCAAAATTTACTGTACCTCTTTACAAAAACATTTTTCGGAAAACTTTTGTCCATAAATGTGACGTTCAGGTTAAAGCGGATTTGGACGTTTGAAAGAGCGGATGAAAAAGAACATAATCTTTCATGGAGAAGCAAATACGTATAAAAGCGGACAAAAAACGGATACTGTGTAAATCCTTCTTCAGAATTATACTTTTCAAAACGTCACACTTGAGCGTGCGCTGGCGGCGTAATTATTTTTTGGGCTAGCGGAAACGTTGCGCCGTAAAAACTTTAGATTAGTTTCGCGTGCGCTTGCTTTTATGACTTGCGCTGCCCACTTCTGTATTGAGCTTACTTAAACGTTCGAGTCATTATGCTTCCATTTTAAAGCAATTTCGCACGTTTATTGAGCAATATAAAACAACTTATTGCTGAGATTTTGAAGCCCTTTGGCAAAATTAAATTAGTATAGGCTACTCCTTTAGCCCCATATTTCCTGCTCAAGTTCTAACAAGTTTAGAAACATGCGTATGTGGGTTAGACTTTCCAATTAACTTGGATAAGGGGGGGTGCTCATCCCCTGTCATCCTTTTGGTTACGTCCCTGCAAAGCAAATCCTAAACAAAAATAAGTGAATCTCTTTCTACTGATGAAAAAACCCGCGGGGTGCATCTTTTTCTAACTTATTGCATTCCTAGCGTGGTAACTTTTGAATAGTTACTTTTGACCTGGTTGGGTAATGGACAGTATAAACTATCAATAAACATGATAAGCAGTAACAAAACTATGTTTATCCATCAATCAGTGGTCGAATGGATTAATGGATAAGCTACTGAAACGGCAGATTCAGCTTCGATTACCTGTCTGATAAAACATATAGCCTACATATATTTAAATTGGTTTTCAGAGCACCGACAGTAAAACTTGGTGTTTACAGCATCCTTATTGGTTAGCCATTCAGCATTAAATAGGGACAGTGTTAAGCCTCCACCGCGTGTGATAAACGGGTGGGTAGATGAAGCCTTCACAAGTAGACCGCAAGGATTCATTTGCTGTCACCTGGTCCAGAATACTTGGTGAATAAAAATCTCATTAAAATTGAAAGTAAAATGATTAGAAAAAATATTCAAGTACACTATTTTTTATACCGTAAGAACCGTAAATTTGTGGTTCAGGCTGGTTGTTCTTAAATTTTATTAAATTTTTACTTAGGCTCGTTTTTTCTTAATTGTTCTCATCAAAAGCGCTTTTCTAAAATTAGAAAGTGAAATTTTTGACGATTGTTTATACTGCAAGAACAAAACAGGCTCGTTTGTTCGTGTGTTTAAACCCGAAACTATGCGTATGTCTAACCACACCAACCCAGAGCACCTTTTTTTTTATTCGTTTTGCAAGTATTTCGTCAGTTTAAACCAGCACAGCGGATAAACAGCTTACGATTGCTAAAACCTGGTTCCAGTGGTGGGCAAGTTACTTGGTAAAAGTAACTGAGTTACAGCAACAGCTACATGGCAAAAAAGTAACTAAGTTATAGTTACAGTTACTATTTTAAAAAAGTAACTAGTTAGAGTTACAGTTACAGTTACTTTTAATAAACTTAACTGGAACTATCGACGCTCGCCTTGCGTGTGCCTTTGTTTTCACTCGGCCATTTTCCGACTAACGAGTTCAAACTTTTAGACTTTTGCTTATAACTCGAGAACGGTTAAGTCTAGCTGCACAAAATTTTGACACCAATTTGAGATTAATGTGTTGCAACTTTGTACTAAATTTCAAGGCAAAAGATCGCGTGACTTTGGTTTTACAACCCGAAAACCGCCCTGCAAGGTTGACGTAAAAAGCGGTGTCATTCAAAAACGGCTTAAGTACGGCAAAAAATATTTCACACGGTTATATATCTTAAGATACGCTTTCATCCCAACCAACCCATTTTTGGCCGCGATGAGGTTTTTTTCACTTTTTTTTCTTATTTATCCCTTTTTTTCCTGTTTTTCTTTTTTTCCTTTTTTTCTTTCTAAGTCTTATACGCTCTTCTTCTAAACTACAAAACATTGAAATCCAATTTTGGTGTAAAGTTGATGAGCTGCAAACGCAATTTTGTCTTCAAAATTTTTTGGGGGCGACTCCGCCAGAAACCTTTCCAAAAATGGGGCCCAAAAATCAAATTTTTTAACGATTTAAGCTAGGGCGCTAGTTTTTTTTTTTTGATATCAGGAGATATTTAGGAAACAAATATTTTGACATCGTTTGGGGGTACCACCTTCCCGCGGACTCTCCCAAATAGGCCCCCAATGATTAGTTTTTGGAACGACTCAAGTTAGCATGCCAGTTGTTTTTGATATCAGCCGATTCTTAACAGACAGATATTTTGACGTAGTTCAGGGGTGCCACCCCCCTAAGAACCCTCCAAAATGGACCCCGTAAAGTCAGTTTTTTGAACGGCTTAAATTTGGGTGCCAGTGTTGTTCGCTGTCTGTAGATATTTAAGAGACCAATATTTTTACATAGTTCGGGGATACCTCCTCCTTGTGGACCCTCTCAAAATGGACTCCCCAAAAATCAATTTTTGGAACGGCTTAATTGCGGGTTCCAGTGTTGTATGATATCAGTAAATATTTAAGAGTCTATTTAAGATATCAGTAAATATCAGTAAATATACCCCCAAAAATATTTGACATAGTTTGGGAGTGCATCTCCCTGGGGCCCCCCAAATAGACCCCCAAAAATCAGTTTTTGGAACGGCTCAAGCTAGCGTGCCAGCTTTTTTTGATATCAACAGACACTTAACCGACAAGTATTTTGACATAGTTTAAGGGTGACACCCCCCTCCCCAGAAGACCCCCCAAAACGGACCCCAAAGATCAATTTTTTGAACGGCTTAATTTTGGGTGCCAGTGTTTTTACATAACAGTAAATATTTGACATAGAAATAGTTTGGGGCTAACTCCCACCACAAGGGGACCTCCCGTATGAACCCCCAAAATCAATTTTTTGAACGGCTTAATCTTGGGTGCCAGTTTTCTTGGTATCGGCAGATAATTAACAGACAAATATTTTGACATAGTTTGTAGGTACCACCCCTAGGAGACACCAAATGGTACCCACAAATATCAATTTTTTAAAAGGCTCAAGCTAGGGCGTAAGTTTTTTGATATCAACAGTTGTTTAAGAGACAAGTATTTTGGCATAGTTCTAGCGCCTTAGGCTTGGATCGGATGCTTTTTTAATATGATCAGTCACTTTGTTGTCAATTAAATATATATTGACAATGTTTGAAATTCCAAACTCTCTTTTCTAGAAAATGTTTCTAATTAATTTTTCAACGAGAAAGCGAAAGTTTTTTTCTTTGAGAATCTCGTTGTTCAACATGCGTCGGTCGTTCACTGAGGTTGCTTCTTAGCAAGCTCCCATCTAGTTACCGGTATGAATTAATTATCGAAAATGTTGATTTTGTACTTTGGCACCGGTATTAACAGATTACTTTCTTCATTCATTTTCTAATTTTCATGTGGTGTCTCTGCACAAGCTGCTTATGGTTGTTGTTGCAGTTGTTATAACAAAAATACACAACGTAACACATTGATGCACTTATTCAATTGCCTTTCAAAAAAGCAAGCAGCATCTCAAAATGTTCATCGCTGAGACCAAAACATTTGGGTTTCAAAATGTCTTTGCTCATGCTGAAAAGCCTTTCAACTGCAGCGCTCGAGGGCAAAGAAGTATTGCACTGGACGAACAGTTTTTTTAGCGCTGCATCAGCGAAGGAATTCTCATCTATCTTTTTCGCTAGTTCTGCTGATAGAAACCCTTCTATCCTTATTATTATTTGATATACCGTAACTTACTAGATAGTTAAAAGGAGTTCTTTAATTTAAAAACGTTCTAATATCTTCTCACAGCACGATTAGGGTTGCCACATTAGTGCACAATAAAAAATCCGTAATCAGTAGCGCCAACAGCTATTACATAGAAGTGTTTCATTGAACCAAAATCTAACGATTAAAGAATCTTTTTTAACAGGACCTAAACTAAAAGTAACTGTAACTAGTAACTTTTTAATGTCTCCGAATGATAACTAGTTCCCACTTTCGTTACTTTTTTGAAAAATTAACTAAGTTACAGTAACCAAAAAAGTAATTAGTTACATTCCTGATTATTTCATTACGTTGCGATATTGCATAACAAAAATTAATGTTTTGATTTATTGCTATCATAGATCTTAAAAAGGTAAACTAATTACTGGTACACTATAAATGACATAATTTTTTTATTGCATTATAGTACTTTGCATTATGTTGGATTGGTTAACAGGCCTAATCAGCTAGCAAGTTGTAGGCCTATAGTAATACTTTGCTACCGAAACAGTTTGTTTGCAAAAAGCTTTACCCCATCAAAAACACACTATGAGAGCTCTGTTTGGATTACTTTTGCTCATCTACATATACAAGGCAGGTAAGATTTCAAAGTTCCAAAGAATTTCTGAGGAAAACGGGCAATCTTCTTGATAATATTAAATTTGCAAGCAAATCTAGGGATAGATTTATGCATAAAATCTAATATCTAGCTGCATTAGGGGCGCCGAGAGCCAAACGTGGGCTCGCGGCCAGCTCAAATATGACGAATTTCCGGTTTTGTGAAGTCCAAAACAGACGGAGAAAATGCCTCAGTTAAAGGCCCCCCTGAAGCCCATGGGCCCCCTCATGGTCCCTCTAAAGTCCATGGGCTTCGGGTCATTGTCCCCCTGCCCCCCGCCCCCCCTCTCGGCGGCCCTGAGCTGCATAATTTTAATTATTGCATATTCAGCTTACTTGAGTTTTCTCATAAATATATTCAATTTTTGAACCATTTAAGCATTTATTTGTACGTACCGGTTGAAAATTTGGGATGTTTTAATTCTTCAACATTTTATTTGTTTTGAATTACGTGGTGAATATAAAAGTGCTTCCATTAAAACTATATTTACCTTTTATCTTTTTAACAGCGGTAAAGCAAAGTATACCGGTAACTATTTTTTTTATATAAAGTAAAGTATTGTTTGACCGTTACCTAAATCTGGAACCGTCGGAGTGTCATCTTTCAATTACTGGTAGTTTTTATTTAAAACATGGCCTCAAACAATAACTATTCCTTAAGCAGTTTTTTAAAAAATCAAATCTTTCATTATACTCGCTGTATTACGCCAAAGCGTGTAACGAGTAAGCGGGGCCCATCTCCGCGTCATTGCGCCTGGGCAACAAAGCTCCTTTTGAAGAAACATTGCAGCGGTGGCGAACCGTTGGCAACACTGCGTCCAATCTGACCGGCCCGAGATTTGAACCTCACACCTCCCGTCCAGAGAAAAATGCGTTACCGCTCGACCAACTGGCTGCTTTTTTTTGCTCCAAAGAAATACTGCTCCAAATTGGTTTTACGGTATTATAGGAATGACAACTATTACTTGAGGCTGTAAATACCAGCTCCAAACTTTATTCTCCTTATCTACGAGAATAGATTTAATCCGTTTGACTCCACACCATCGGCAGCCTAGCGTTTCGCAATTTTGTGACATCAGAAACGGGTGAAATTTGCAAAGTTTTTCCCATAATAAGCCACGCGATGTTCAATGATGCTAAAAATGCAATTATTTCCAGAAGGAATGCATTCGTTTGTGTTTCGGTGTACTTTGGAGGTCCCCAAATTAACATGCAATTTATCTCACAAAAAATATATGTCGCTTGTTGATCTGGTGGCTTGCAATAATTGATGAATATTACGTAAAGACGTGGGTTAATTCAAAAAAAATTGCAGAGTTTGTTGCAGTGCCGTCGCCAGAGTAAATGAAGTGGGGGGAGGGCACTAGCCGAAAGTGAGGGGGCACTAAATTGGACTAAATTTTTGCACATTAAAACTCATCTAGTACGGTTAAAAATTACAGCAATTTTTAAAATTGTGCTTTCATGACTAAAAAAAAACCTACTAGGCCGGCACCGTCTCTAAGCTCTTTTCATCTACGCCCCATATTTGCTTGAAAAATTCATCTGCAGCAGTGACTGCGAACTAAGCAATCTTGAGTAGGCTCTAGAAAACAAAAACAGCTGGTCTTTTAGCAAGAAAAAAGTTGGATTTTACCAAAGATGGGGGAGGAGAGGAGGGCTTAAACCAAAAGTTAAAATATTTTTATTCCAAAATGTCTCAGTTTGGTGGCGTCCTGAGCAAACTGGTGCAACCTAATTTTATCTTAGAAGGGGTCTGGCGGTGAAGCACCAAGCCCCTTGGCGATTTTTATAATTTTGTTTTGAAGAAATAGTCTTTTCAACCTGAGTTGTAAACGAGTTTAGGCCCGAACCCGAAAATATAAGACCGAACCCGAAAACTTATTTGAAGCCCAAATCATGCCCAAAAACATCTAAAAGTTAAGTTAGGTCTGAAAAATTTAGCAGTGTTGCCAAGTTATTTTGATTATATTTTTGTGCACCTAAGACCAAAAGCACGTCTCAGGCCCGAATTAAGCCCTAAATTTTTGTCAACTTAAGGCCCGAACCCGACCCGAAAAGTCCGGCTCGACTTACAACTCTGTTTTCAACATCATTTTGATTACATCTCGAATATTTTTAGATCTATTTGAAAAAAACATATGTGGACAAGTTAATGCAAAACGTTAGCTTCGTTAACCATTAGTCTTTTAACAAACTTTACACCTCCGTTAAAGTTACTTCATCATTTTCAGCTATAATTAACGGAAGTCATTGAAGTCAGTTAATTCGTTAACATTTTGAGTGTAATTTACATTTTTTTTATTCATTCCATTCGTAATGACACTGTTGAGGTCATTATAAGGAAAAATTTATGGCTATGGTGGTCTTTTTGTAATTTGGAAGATACATTTTACAGTTTGATCTAATTTCAAGATAAAGATAGGTTCGTATGCACCAACGAAGCTGTGATTGGAAAGTCTTTGAAAGTTGCGAACAACGATAGCTGCAGCTTATTATTTGCTTCAAAAAAGAGCTCCTTTCTTCGCTTTTTTGCTATAAAACTCGTGTTAATACGCAACAAGTGTCATCAGTGCAAACTGGTTTGTACCGGTACGATGAATGAATGGTGCAAGAAATTACCGATGAAAACCTTGACGTAAGTAGGAAGTTAATTTAGTCCGTTAACATAAAAAAACTTTTTAACAAATGAACGAGTTAATAAGAAAGTTAACTTCGTTATAAACAGATTAACAAATTTGTGCCCGCCCAAGGAAATTAACTAAATTGCTAAAATTCGAACATCATTGGAAAGTATTAAGTTTCCCATCCCCTTCAGCCCACTTACTTACAGATCAAGATCAAGTTCAAAACATAATTAAACGTTAGTGTTCACGTATTACTTATTTCATTTCATATCACGATCACTAACCAACAAGCGTTCTATAGGCCTATGCATCAGAGTTGTATACGGGCCGACTAGTTCAGAACCCGAAAATATAAGCCAGAAGCGGGCCCGAACCCAAAAACTAATTCGAAGCTCAAATCAGAGCTGAAGTCGTCGAGGACACATTTTGAAGTCTTGGCTTTGGCCTCGAAGCCTCAAGCCCTCGAAAATTGCCCTGTCCTCGGCTCGAGGACAGCACTATTTTTTGAATGGTTAAAATTTTGTGGATCGCCTAAAATTTTTTTTTGTCTGGACCGTTTTTTCTTGGAGATCACCTGAAAAATGTTTTTAAAGACTTTTTTTTGGAGAACACTTGCGTTTGTGTCCTTGGCTTTGGCCTCGAGCCTTGTGTCCTCGATTCCAACTCTGGCCCAAATCATGCCCGAAAAAATCCGTAAGTTAAGTTAGGTCTGAAAAATTTACCAATCTTGCCAACTTATTTTGTTTATATTGTTGGGCACCTAAGACAAAAAGCACGTCTCAGGCCCAAAATAAGCCCAAAATTTTTGTCACTTTAGGCCCGAAATGAACCCGAAAAGCCCGGCCCGCCTTATAATATGCTATACATCACTATTCCGCGACACATCCGTAAACGCTAAGCGACCAAGATGTGCGTCGCAACCCATGGTTTGAAAAACACCCAACAAATATCGAATAAGCAAAAATGAAAACCTGTGCAGTAGTGACCACCATGTTAATAAAAATGATACGGATTATTGCATCAAAATTATGCAGCAGTTAGCTGCCATCAATTTCGCAAAAGATCGAGAAAACGTCAGATGAGAATTATGTTTGAACGTTGTTGTTCCTTTTTACATCATTGTCTGCTTTCTTGAGGCTACGTGATGTTCCAAAAAAGTATTTTAAATATACCGAATTGGGGGAGAGGTTTTACTTAAATTGTAGGGGGGCCGCGTCCCCCGATAGAGAGTTAGCTTCCCCCCATCGAGATTTAGCGTCCCCCCATCGAGATTTAAACGCTGGATGATCAGACGAAAAAGACGTAATTCTTCACCTAATTTTGGCAAAAAACCGCTTCAATTTCCGGCGAAGACCTTTTTTTCGGTCTTCACCTAATTTTGGCGAAAAAACACTTCAATTTTAGGCGAAGACCTCTTTTTTTTGATGTTGATTGAATTTCGGCGACGGAATTACGTAATCTTCCCTAAAGTACTTTTGCATGCCAAATGCGTTTGGTCAAGGTTGCAAAAGCGTCCCCCCATGCAAAATTTTACAATTTAAGTACTGGAGAGGGGCACAATCAGCCGTTAGAGGGTGTTGTAGCGACGGAACTGGTTTGTAGTCAAGGATTTATGTTTCCTCTTAAAATTGGTCTAGTGGTGTTACCCCGTCACGTAAATAAGAGCAAACGTAACGCGACAAAATTCATAAAATTTCAGCTTTTTCACACAAAAACAGTTTTAGTTACTTTATTTTATGACATTATTGACTGTGACGTCATAAGTTTCACTGTGTATAGTCGATTGGTTAACAAACTAATATGGAAAAAGTTTGAAATTCGGGTATTTACGATATAAGAAATGGGATGCAAATGAAGGATTGCAAATAACTGTTTTAGTTTTGACCGAGTGACGCAAATATGACGAGAAATGGTCACGATGTGCTCACTTGCGCACTAGAAAAAAGGTGGATTTCAATTCAGCGTTTGAAAAGACACTCTTGTTGTAAATTTTAGATTATTCTGGAATAAGTGCCACGAAACGACACAATTTTGCCAAGTGTTACAGGCCTAAGACGCTTTTTTCGTAGCAAGTTTTGTTTTTCAACAAATTATGCAAAAGGTTTATTTTCTGTAACATTTAAATATACAGTGAAATTGAGCAATATATTTCCCCCCTCACAAGTGGTCACTGGTCTAGTGGATTGTGCGTCTGTTACTAAGACAGTAGATCTGGGTTCTATTCCCGATCGGGTCAAACCGAAGACTATAACAATTGGTATTCACAACTGCTTGACGTTCAGCATTAAGTGGCAAAATGTGAAGCCTCCATCGTGTGTGGTAGTCGATAGACGAGAGGCAAGGTGGCAGTTTGACTCAAAGATTCGCTGCTCCTGGCCAAGGCAACTTGGTGAATAAAGCTGCAATTACAATTACTCAGCAAAATCACGAATACTTAATACCATAACAGCACATGCTCTGCCGAAAAAAAGCCTTCTCTGGTGAAAAAGTCCAAAACTTACCAAAATAGTAAAATGCTGCTGATCTATCATTAGGAGAAAAGCATCGAAACTGTTGACTACGCAGCACGGCGGATAAAATTGACCTGTTACTGGAAACAATATGTGTAAAAGTGCGTGTGTGTGCGTGACAAATTTAACTTAATCATAACAATTATTGAAATACGTACGAAATTTAAGGAATTTTTCACGGGTTTGGAACTGTTTGAGGACAGAAAAGTTTTGCAAGATCTTTGTTCTTTTGATTTGAATTTACTTTCGTGCCCATATTTTGCGATAAGTTCAGATCTCGTGTTAGAGTTGTGGTAGTCTCCGCATTCAGGATGGTGAGTTTTTGAAAGCCAAAGATGCCGGCCAAATTAAATTGTTCATTGTAGCTCAAACCTTTCCGCATCAACCGAGAGCTAAAGCATTTTACATATGTAAATTTTATATGTACCTTTGCCTGGAGGAAAAACTCGCCATCATGAATGCGCAACCCGCCACCATACTTAGCAAGAGTTGTAAACTAATGGCATATTGCAGGCACAAAAATATATTCAAATGAAAAACGAACAAATATCTTGCAAAATTTGTCTGTCTTTACGTAGTGTCAAACCCGCTGAAAAATTGATTGTTTTAATTAATTTAAATTTCCACGCATACACGCACGAGCTTTTGAACAAATTGTTTCCAGTAAGAGTTTTATTTTGTCCGCGTGCTACGTACTGTACACTTTGATGCTTTTCTCGTAGTAATAGTCCAGCCTAGAAGTAGGACCTAATATTACCTTGTGGTTGTGGTGACAAAGTGACTATAACAACGGTGGCAAACTGTGGCTCGCGAGCCGCATGCGGCTCTTGGACGTAAATTTTGAAACTCTTGTATTGAATCGTAACATCACAAAAAAATTGTGATTATACTTTATAAATATGTTATCTCGTGTTTGAAATTGTTTTCTTTTATCGATGTATTTTACAATGATAAAACAAGTACCGGTATTAAATTTCATAGGGCTCTCAATCAAAGTTATACCAACTGCGATGACGAATTGCAGTACAAACACTTCAAGAATCAAGGTAGATGTACAGTATTTTCCGGGAGTTGTAAAACACTTCAAAGAGCACAGCCAAAAGTAAATGTTGCCTTATAGGGCAACATTATAAGGGGCGAGAGTGGGGGGCGAGAGTTTAAAAGTTAGCTTCACCCCATCGAAATTTGAGCGTTGGATGATCTGACAAAAAAGGATCTGTAAGCACAAACAAATCCCACAAATTCCGGCCGATTATAGTCCCACATTGCGATGAAGACCTGTTTTTTTGGTCTTCACTTGATTTCGGGGACAAAAACTTTTTAATTTTTGGTGAAGACCTTTTTTTTTTGTTTTTGGTCTTCACTCTATTTCGGGGAAAAAATTATTTGAACTTAAATCATAATTTCCACTAAAGTACTTTCGCATTCCGAATGCGTTTGGTCAAGGCTGTAAAAGCGTCCCCCCCAAGCAAAATTTTACAGTTTAAGTCAGTGTTTCTCAACCATTTTCTTCTACAACCCAAATTTGTGTAAAAACCCTATCTGCAAGAACCAGTAGCGTACGCAGGATTTTAAAAAAGGGGGGGGGGGGGGGGGGGCAGGAACTTCAGAAAATTTGAGAAGAACAAAGATCAGAATAAGAAATTGCTCCACTCAAATTAAGTCCGATTTTTTGCCCAAAGTTAGGTGAAGACCAAAAAAAAAAGGTCTTCACTCAAATTCAGTCCGATTTTTTTGCCCAAACTTAGGTGCAGGCCTAAAACAAACGTATAAAACATACCCTTGTGTGATCCAGGCGCGTAGCCATAAATTCGCAATGCGGTGGGCTGTTATGGGGGTCTGGGGGCTGAGCCCCCAGCGCTCGAAAATTTTGCATTTTTTTGCAAAAATAATCTAATTTTAGGGCTACTTTAATAAAAAATATTGCTTTTAAAACGTGGCATAAAAATTGGCAGCGCAACATGATTCAACTACTTGCATTAATGGGCAATGTGGGAGGTGGCTAATGATAACATTGTACAGTAGTTCTCTTGTTTGCATGCTGGTAAATCATAAAATCCTATTATTCAATAAAACTCACACGGAGTAATCTGTTTCGTCTATATTTTATAAAGAAAAATGATTGGGTGGGCTAATGGAAAGATATTTAAGAGAAGTGATTGGTAATTAACTAACATTGAATAGCCCCCCTTATTCCTAAGTTAACAATATATTTGTTGGTAAAATCTATGTTTGGCGTTTTCACTCTAGCGATAAAATTTGATTCAGGCCCGGCGTCACGGGAGGGCATTTCGGGGCTGTCACCCCCCAAATGATTGCTTGTGCTTCCCCAAACGAAAATTGTGCTCTCCCAAGCGAGGACTGCGATCCGAAGAAATTAACAGACTCGGGGCTACTGGAGTGCAAATCGAGGCCCAAATTGGTGTTTGCCAGCGGCATTTTTGTAATTTTTGTGGACTGACACCGGATGTCATGACATTTTGGGGACGAAGACCTTTTTTTCACCTGATTTCGGCCGAAAAAACTGTTAAAATTTTTGATTTCGGCCGGAAAATCCCTCTTAAGTTTTGGTCTTCACCTTGTTCATTTGATCTAGACTGGGACAAATTTTTCGTGCCCCCGTGCCCCTCTCAAATTCAGATAAATAAACTTCTCGTGCCCCCCCAAATTTTATTTCTGCCCCCCCCCCCTCCCCAGTCACGCTATCTTGGCGCCGGGCCTGATTTGATTGTTTATTTTTGGGTATTTTCAAAGTTTTTATTGATTAGTGACTTTAATTTTTGACAAATCAGCCCCCCCCCCCCCCCCGAATATATGTTTCAAAAGATGCTTTAAATCATTTTTTAGTCCATTCCAGCACAAAAAACAGTCTCAGAAGAGCTAAAAAGATGGTATTTTCCTTCTTCTCCATTTTGATTGACAGGCCAATGGGGAAGACTATAGCCCCCCCCCCTGGCTACGCTACTGGTGTGACAAAGCTTCTGCCCAACTTGCAAAGGGGGGGCATGCCGCAATTTTGCATCCTATTTCATGCTAATTATACTATCCTGGCGACCCAAAGGGGGGGGCCATGGCCCAATTGGCAAGAACAGCTGCGACCCAACTAAATAGCTACAAAAAAAAACTAAAAAAAAGAAGAAATTGTATTACAAAACATTTATTAACAACTCGCTTCAACAATTTTTGAAATCGTGGCTCAACATCAATCAACGCTAAAGGCATTAGATGCTCTGCATCAGGCTTGTTGAAAAAACCCACAAGAATTGGGGGACTGTTTCGGGGTCTGGAAGCGGAGCCCCAGCGCTCAAAAATTTTTTGCAAAATTACTTCGTTTTAGGCCTATTTTGATTAAAATTAATACTTCTGAAACGTAGCATAGGAATTGGCAGTGCAAATGCGATTAAACTGGTTGCATAAATGAGCTATGTGGGGGGTGGTTAATGGTAAAATTTAGTTCGCTAATTTGCCAAAAATAAAACACGCAAATCAATAAAAACTTTAAAAAACGGCCAAAATAGCAATCAAATTTGATGGTTAGTGCAAAATGCTGAACATAGGTTTCATCAAAAATATATTATAAACTCAAGAAGGATGAGGGGGACTATTCAGTGTTACCAATCACTTCTCTCAAATATCTTTTCATTCGACCTTCTCCAATTATTTCTCTTTATAAAATATATACTACTCCGCATAAGTTTTATTGAACTATAGGAATTTATAATTTACCAGCATGTAAACAAGAAAACTAAAATTTTGCCATTACCACCTCCCACACAACCCATTTATGCAACCAATTTAATCATGTTTGCACTGCCAATTTCTAAGCCACGTTTTAAAAGCATTAATTTTTATCAAAATATCCTAAAAATTAAGTTATTTTTGCAAAAAATGCAAATTTTTTGGAGTGGTTGAGGCTTTGTCACCAGATTCTCGGGCCTCCAGCGGCTGGGGCTTTGTCCCCAGACCCCCAGCCTCCGGCGGCTGGGGGCTTGGCCCCCAGGCCCTCAAAACTTCTCTCATTGCGAATTTCTGGTTACAACCCTGGTAGTTTTATTGCTGCTATGTTATTTTGTGTAAACTGATTTTGCGGCTCGCTGGTGTTTATGGTTTTCCGCAAGCGGCTCTTTCTTTGAACAAGTTTGTCCATCTCCGGACAATAATTTAATATTTGTCCGTGTGTAATTGCCTTCGATATCCGGTTATTGGAACATATTGCACATTGGTGGTATTGCATGATGAACGGATATTGCGAGGCAAAAAGAATTCAGTTAATGTGTCTTTGTTTTCGCTTTGCTTTGTGATGTGACTTGCAATTCATTTATTCTGCTTGATACGTTTTGAGGCTCATAGCGTACAAACTCACATCAATGGTACGGCGTGTGAGAAGAGCCTAAATTTGCGCTCCTTTGGCACTACGTTTGAGACTGTAAAGTTTTCCGTACTCAGACGTAGACACCATCATCCTGCTTTGAGTGAAATCACAAAGCGTCGAGAAGTAGAGAAAGAGAAGACAAACAAGTACTTTCGAAGCGAGAAAACAAAAGAAGACAGAAATATTGTACTATATGATTTTATTGTGATGTGAATATATATGAATATATTTTGCTTAAGGGCAAAAGAAAATTCCTATGTGTTGTGTTGTTTGCATTTTTCGCTCTAAAATGTGCTAAGTCTTTCTATGAGCAATGGCCAAGTTACATTTCAAGTCGCACCTTGCACGTACGTAGAAAATAGCATTTCTACTGTCATATTTTATTTCAGATTTTGAGCGTTCAACGTTCCCAGTTTTGTCGTTTCTGCGCTCTTTTCTTCGGGCGCGTAGCTAGAAATCTGCAATGGGGGGACCGTTTTGAAGGTTTGGAGGCGGATCTCCCACCGCCGAAGGCTGGGGGTCTGAAACAGGCGCGTAGCGAGAAATTTGCAATGGGAGGCTGTTTCGGGGGTCTGAGGGCGGAGTCCCTAGAGCTCGAAAACTTTGTATGTTTGTTGGCAAAATAACTTAATTTTAGGTCTATTTCGATGATATATAATTAATGCTATTATAACGTGGCATAAAAATTAACAGTGCAAAACCATTTTATTATACTAGTTGCATAAATGGGCTATGTGGGAGATAACAATTGCTAGAGTTTCAGTTCTTCTAATTACAAGGTGGTAAATTATAAAATCCTAGACCGGTAGTTCAATAAAACTCTCAAGAAGTAATCTCTTTTGTCTATATTTTATACAAAAAGATATAATTTGGGGGACTAAAGGAAGGAAGTTTGACAAAGTGATTGGTAATTAACAAATACTAAATAGCCCCTTCCTCCCATGTATTCCTGAGCTTATATATTTTGTTATGAAATCTATCTTAAGCATTTTCAACAAGCGATCAAATTTGAATACTAATTTTTCGCCATTTTTCAATATTTTTTTTTGATTTATTAGTTTCATTTTTGACAAATTACCCCCTCCCCCTCCAAATAAACGTTTCAAACTATGCTTTAAATCATTTTTTGAGTTTATTCCAGTGCAAAAACATTTTCAGAAGTGCTAAAAACGTGGTATTTTTCTTATTCTGCGTTTTGGTCGGCAGGCCAATGGGAAGGGGGGCGGTAGCCCTCCCTCTCCCCTTCCTGGCTACGCTACTTCCTTTATTAGCTCATGTCGGTTTTCTATGTTGCAATTTTTGAAGATTTACGTGTCTTTTGATGTCATGTTTTTCAAATTTGCTCGAATCCGCGTTACTTTTCAACGACTGCTGTGTTTGCTGGACAATCTTTGGATGGGGGAGGGCTTTGTCGTCCAACCTACCCATTATTTTGGAGGTCTGTGGTGACCGAGTGACTATAATTTAATACAGTATTTGTCCTGCTGTGCGGTATCCGGTCATTGGCACACATTGCTCATTGGTGGTATTGCATAATGAACGGTTACACAGTAGCAAGACAAAAAAAAATTTAATTGATGTGTCTGTGTGCTTACTCTCGCTTTGCTTTGTTCACTTAGCCATTTCATTTTTCAATTATATGCAGGGATGTAAAGTAACGAAATACGTTTACATGAGTAGATTACTAAAGTAGTTTTTTCCGGTAATGAGTACTTTTTGAGTATTGTTTTGTGGCTACTTTTACTTTTACATGCTTACTTTTAGAGTGAAGTAACGCTACTTAAGTAGTGTTTTGATTCAAAAAAGTACAAAGTACTGCAATTTTTAAATTTGAACCACAAATTCGTCAGAACGTTCGGTTTTTCTACCCGCAAGTGTTCAAGTCAGTTAAGGTAGTTGCGTTTCGAAAGCAGTTCAAGATGGTTTTAGTTACACCTTCATTGTTTGGTGTCTGCCCTTCGACACATACTGTCATGGATGTTTACTACATTAAAAGTAAATCATGAGTAGCGTCAGCTCCATCGTAGCCACAAGTAGAAGTTTAATCGGATCAATTGGTTATTCAGTCAACCAGGAGAGTAGCTCTATAGGTTGTTCAAACGACCCGGTTGACCGCATTGGGATGCGTCCTTTTGACACGTACGTTACACATGAAAGAAGCAAACAGAGATATACAGTAAACTTGCCAAGAATGCGTCCTATGATTACTAAACGTTTCTATAGCTAAATTCTGATCCAAAAATCACACAAGAAAAAGGTCTTCACCAAAAATTGCAGGGTTTTTGTTCCCGAAATCGAGTGAAGACTAAAAAAAAAGGTCAGCACAAGCAATTTGCCCTGAATTTGGGTTTTATTCGTGCTGACAGCCACTTTTTTGTCTGATCATACAGACTTGGAGAGAACGCTGAAATCTCGTTAGGAGGGACGCTGAAATCTTAATAGGGGAACGCTAAATCTTGATGAGGGTACGCTAACTCTCGATGGGGGGACGCGTCCTCCCGGGATTCTCTCTATTATTTAAGTATTGCTCGTGGTCTTATCGCAGCTGTTTCCTGCCTATAAATATCTACGCGTGTAAAAGAAATAAACTTGACTTCACTCACTGTATAAGTATATGTATATATATATGTATATATATATATGTGTGTGTGTGTGTAATGCTGCTTTGCTTTATGTCGTCATTTATAATCAGTTATTATTCATTCGACTTGACTTGCAAATCATTTATTCTGCTTGATATGATGCTCCACCACCACAATGCACCAGAGAAGAACAACGTGCTGTGGTCCGATTTTCGCGGGCAGAAGGTTCACCGAGGGCAGAAATTCACAAAAGATTCTAAGCACAATATGGAGACAATGCACGATCGAAACCAATGGTATATGAGTGGATTGAGAAGTTTACTGTCAAAGAAGTTTATTGTCAAACGCCGAGGATTACTGTCAAAGAAGGTTTTGCTGCAGCATGACAATGCACGTTCACATGTTGCCAAAGCAACCATTGAAACCATCAACAAACTGGGTTTTGAGGTGCGGTAGCATCTGCATACTGCCCAGATCTTGCTCCTTCCGACTATCATCTCTTTGCTTCTCTCAAAGACGCATTACGGGGTTGCAAATTTTCTGATGAAACAGTGCAAAAGGCGGTATATGAATGGATGTACTGTATGAACAGTCATAGACTTTTTTCTCACACGGCATTCTCACAAGCTTGTCGACCGCAGGAACAAGTGCATCGAAATGTAGAAAAATGATCTATCTTTTTGGTGTTTTGTGCGTTAACTAATAACAAAAACAATAAAATTGCCGATAATTTTTGATTTACCCTCGTAAACACGTTTTAAGCATCATACTGCACGAAGGCACTTGATAGTACTTCCTTTTGTGTCTTTAGGACTCTTTCACCTAAAAAGCCCTTGTTTGGCGAAACAGGCGCTGTTAAGGTTTTAATTTTTTGTGATTTTTCTGCGTAATCTCCTTTAACTGTTGCTGCTATTGAGGACACTGTGGGATTTCGTTGAGACCAAATCTCTTCTAATTACAATTACCATATTTTACTCACATTGATAAAACACTCTGTGGAATACGTATGAATATTATTTATGCGAACGCGGAAAACATACATTCTCATTACATTAACGCAAGAAATACGCGTGTTTGTTAAAGGCCGTCCTGTTTCGCATTTAAGTAAATCGCTATCCAGAAGGAAGTGTGAATGCAATTGGCTTCATCGGACGATCGGATACTGATTATAGAGACCCAATGTGGACCTATACTCAATACATCAAATGCAATAAAAATTTTGATTTTTTTACAGTTACTGCATTAAAGTGCTATCAGTGTGGTGTACTGCAAAATGAATTGTGCGAGCAGGTGGAAGGTGGATTACCAGAACCTGAAGAGTGCGAGTCAAAAGAATATGGTTATAATTATTACTGCGTCACTGAACAGCTAACCGCGGGTGAGTAAACCCGTAATACGTCTCTTGTTTTAGTGCAGAATGACGGCAACAAAAGAAGTTAATGTTAATAGATTGCCGGCTAGCTGACTTACGGTTTAATCAAAGAATTACTCGTTACGAATTCGATTCCGAAACTCGCAGTGTGGTGTGTTGTCTTTAATCGGACGTATCAACTATCCAGCAATGGCAGAACCATTTTTGAAGTGAAGGGGATCAAAACCAGTGACCAGTTTTTGTTCGCATACAGCGCATATCGTGTACCTAGAGCTTAAAACAATTTTCATTCTTTTAACACCAGCTTTTGCAGATAATGTCACCCATGGTTTATGTATTTATTCACCACCATACGATGACTACGGCCATGCATTCGGTATAAAAAAAAAAAAAAAAAACTAACAAAAAACGCAAGGCTAAGGCCCATATGCTGTTATTGCACGCACAAAACATTGATGTACGTGTACAACAGTACGTGGTGAGGTGGCAGCGAAACGACATAGTGGTCCACTAGTCTACTCACCTCCAATATTTAACGTAAAGCAATCTTGAGATTAAAAACAAGTTACGAATTCAAAATACAAACAGCAAAACATGAACAATTGCACATACACAAATACTGCATATCATAAAAAAAATCCACAGGATGTAGTATTTTGTTAGACGGGAATTATAGTCAATTTTCTCTAACTCAAGTGAGAGCTTACTCATACTTCGGGATTAGATATTCTACAGTATATTGTTAACATTTTTGACGAAAAATGAAAAAGTTAAATTTTTTATTTTCTGGTAACTCAGACCATATTCTTACCCTCAAAATTTCTTTAGATTTTTTGCCTAATTCAGTACTACTTCTTTTGATCAAAAAAATTGTCGTTGAGTTTCCTGTCTAATAATTGTGAAGGAATGACAGGGAAGCAAATAGCGAGATTACAGAAACTATTAATGCATTTCGGTTGAATATAGTGCGTAACAGTAGCGGTTCGCAACCGCAGTGACTGGGGGTGGCTGGAAACACACTGTCACATCAACCTTTGAAGGTCTTAGCCACCCAGATCCCCCATGTGAAAGCTACACTAACACTGCGACACTTGAAGTTTTAGATAGCAACATAAGCCTAATAGGATTAGCTTATATTACTTTATTTAAAGGTGTTGGTTAAGTCAAAGCTACGCGCTGATTCTTTGTGGCGGTGCCAGCGAGAGCTCTTCAAAAAACATCAGATTTTGGAGAAAAAAACATCAAAACCACAAAACTGGGCTTTTTTAGCAAGATTCCAACCGAAACAGCTACAAACAGTGGTGAAATTGGGCTGTAGATTTTTTTTTTTAAACCAACCTTTTTTTCAATCAATTTCTCCATCTCAGAAGAGTGTATTAAAGATCTTTTTTAACTTTTTTTTTTAGATAACCTTTTTTCAACCTTTTTCTCAAAAAATATTGAGTCAAGAATTTTTTTGAGATTCGAAATCACCTCAATTCCGTAGCTGTTTGCCAATATTTGCCAAAAAGTTATATTTCAAAGGTCTAATGCGCTTCATCAGAGTTGTAAGTCGGGCCGGACTTTTTGGGTCAGGTTCGGGCCGGATTTGGGCCCAAAGTTGACAAAAATTTGGGCTTAATTCGGGCCTGAGACGTGCTTTTTGTCTTAAGTGCACAAAAATACAATCAAAATAACTTGGCAAGATTTCTAAATTTTTCAGACCTAACTTTTAGATTTAAACTATTCAGACCTAACTTAACTTTCGTTTTTTTTCGGGCATGATTTGGGCTTCAAATTATTTTTCGGGTTCGAACCGGCTCGGGCTTATATTTTCGAGTTAGGGCCTGAACTAGTCGGCCCGTTTGCAACTCTGCGCTTCATACCGTACCCCTGACCAGGCGTATTGCCAGAAATCTGCAATGGGGGGACTGTTTTGGGGGTCTGGGAGCGAAGCCCCCAGCGGCCGGAATGTGGAGGTCTGGAGGCGGAGCCCCTAGAATTCGAAAATTTTGTAGTTTTTTTGCAAAAATAACGTAATCTGATGCTTATTTTGATAACAATTAACGCTATTAAAACATGGCATAAAAATTAGCCGTGCAAAACTATGATTATACTAATTGTATAAAAGAGCTATGTGAAAGAAAGCTATTGCTAGAAGTTCAGTTCTCTTATTTACAAGCTAGTATATCATAAAATCTTATACCGATAGTTCAATAAATTTCCCCCTCCCTCCATTCCTGAGCTTGATTTATTTTTCGATGAAACCTACAGTATGTTAAATGTTTTTCAATGAGCGATTAAATTTGAAATCCAATTTTTCGCCATTTTTTAAAGTTTTTTTGATTTATGAATTTCATTTTTGACAGGTTATCCCCCTCCCCCCAAATAAACGTTTCAAAATATGCTTTAAATCATTTTTTGAGTCTATTTCGGCACAAAAGACAGTCTCAGAAGTGCTAAAAACGTGGTATTTTTTTGTTCTGCGTTTTGGTCAGCAAGCCAATGGGGGGGAAGGGCTATTAGCCCCCCTCTGGCTGAGCTTTTGCCTGAGACAAATTTTAAAGAAAATATATGATATAATTTTTATATTCTATCTAAGTTCACTACTTTTAACCTTATTTTCATACCCCGTGTGCTTTTAGCAAGGTTGGTATAGGGGCTTATCAGAAAATAAAATCAGTGCGGGCAAAGTTTTTTTATTTAGCAGCTTTTGTTCTCCTGAGGCTTTTATTTAATTTATTTTAATTAAATTATTTTTTAATGAACTTAGCTAAATAAAATCGATTTTACTTTTTAACCCCTAATACCAGATTTAGCCTTACAAATAACATTACCTTATTTCGATTCTCAGCTGCAAAGCAATGAAAAATTATACGTTCCCACTAGCAGTCGCAAGACTTTCCAGGCTATTATGTAACGAGTAACGACTGTGGTTAGCCTATGAAGCGACCACTTGCAAAGGTTAGCAACCACTCGCGAAGATTAGCAACTAGTCGGTAAGGCTGGCAAAGGACGCTAATCTTCCCTTTGCGTACAATGTAAACGAACCTTAATGTGCATATTATCGAAATTCTAGAAAACGTGAGAAGTTGCTGGTCTTAATTTTAAGTTACAGCTGGAAAAAAATTTTAAGAGGATGATGGCTAGCAAATTTGTTTGATATAATATACATTGTCATCTACAGCGTTTACATGCAATCGATTTGGAGGTTGAAGATCAGCGTGTGCCTTGCAAGTTCAAATTTGTTTATTGACGCCACTAACGAATAAATAAAGAAAAAAACAAAAAAAAGATGACATGGAGTATCTACGCAGAGTTATTATTAGAGAAGAAAACATCTTCTGAGTGACTGCGAAGAGAGTCTATGCTGCCACTCTGAAAAGTTATAATAAAAAAATTTGGCAACTTCATTAGAGCTACTCATAAAACGATAAAAAAACATAATGTTTAGAAAAAAGATTAGAAAAGGATATAAAGACTGCCGAAAAGAACAAAAAACTGACTTAAAAAAAAAACTCTAGAAAACAAAACAAAATCAAAAAAACAAGAACTACAGTGATCATGTGATGGACAAGAGATACCAAAAATTAGTATTTTTTCTTTACATTTCAACCTATAGAGACTAGAGAATTATCACAAAGGGTTCAACAAAATTTGTTTGCTTTCTTTAAAAAACTTTCTAAATGAAAGGTCTCTACTATCATTAGGAATAGAATTTCAAATTTTCGCATCTGAATATTTAATTGATTGTTGCGTAACTCGTTTTGCTTTGTAAATAGAAATTATTAGATTTAGGATGCATTAGTTCGAGTTAGTCGACTGGCAAGAATTTGGCCAATGTAAAATAATTATTAAAATTTAAAGATAGACGCTGATGAATTTGATAATATACGTTTTGGCTGCCTCAAACTTATGTAAATTTTGTAAATTCAACTAGTAAAACTTTTGAGAGAGGCAAAGAATTTTGATGCTATCTACTTCTTGTAACGATACGTAAAGCTTAGTTTTAAAGTGTAATTATTTTGGAGAGATAGTTTGGATATGTGTTTCCCCAAACTACAAGCCCGCATAAGCGTAGCCAGGATTTTTGGTTGGGGGGGAAACCAAATCACAAATCACATGCAGTGACGTTATCAGAAACTTCGAAAGACAAATTTTTTGTGGGGGCAAAGATATCGTAGAATGGAAGGTCAGAAGCTGTGGCCTGGTGTGGGCACGTCACTAGGAACTTGTTCAAGGGGGAGGGCTTAAACCAATACTTAAGATGCGAAAATGTTTACCAGAGGTGGAGTCCTCGAGGACGTCCTTGGCCTCGAGGACATCCTCGAGGACAGATTTTGAAGTCCTTGGCCTCGAAGGTCAAGTCCTTGGCCTTGGCCTCGAGGCCTCAAGTCCTCGAAAATTGGCCTGTTCTCGGCTCGAGGACAGCAGTATTTTTTGAATTGTTAAAATTTTGTGGAGCGCTTGAAAAATTTTTTAGAAAACGTTTTTTCGTGGAGATCGCTTGAAAAATTTTTGTGAAGACCTTTTTTTTTTTTTTTGAGATCGCCTGAAAAATTTTTGTGAAGACTTTTTTTTTTTTTGGAGAGCACTTGCGCTTGTGTCCTTGGTCCTTGGCCTCGAGCATTCCTGTCCTTGGCCTCGAGAGTGTCTGTCCTCGGAAAGGCTGTCCTTGGCCTTGGCCTTGGCCTCGGATTTTTTTGTGTCCTTGGCCTTGGCCTCGAGCCTTGTGTCCTCGACTCCACCTCTGATGTTTACATTGGGAGACGTGTTTGAGTAAAAAAGTGTTCCGTAATTCAAACGTATCATTGACGGGGGTCTGGGGGCGAAGCTCCCAGCCGCTGGGCGATTTTTCGTAATTTTTGGAAAAAAAGCTATTTTAACACTATTGGATCTCATTTTGCACGTATATTCAGAGTCATTTGAAAGTACTAGATTTTTAACATTTGAAAGCCAATTGAAACGAGTAAGTTGTTTAGTCCTTCTTTTGCTTGCAATTTGAGTCCAAAATTCGTTTAAAATCTAGCATTTTGGGGTTAAATTTTGTAAGTGATTTGGCCCTGGTAGGGGTAAGTAAAGTACATTGCCTCCTACAACATTTTACCAGTAAATAACAATCTACTCGAAAATTTTCTTTAGAGATTATTGTTTTGTTATGAAA
Source organism: Trididemnum nubilum (assembly GCA_963965965.1). Taxonomy (NCBI): domain Eukaryota; kingdom Metazoa; phylum Chordata; class Ascidiacea; order Aplousobranchia; family Didemnidae; genus Trididemnum; species Trididemnum nubilum. The sequence continues at coordinate 30,225 of CAWYPQ010000260.1, read as the reverse complement.
ACAACCAGTTATAGGAGTACATATACGGCCAGGGGGCCCAAGCTCTCTCAATTCAAAAATTTGTTCAATAAGTATTCCCCCTTACTGTGGCTAATTTTTTCAAAAGTATTTTATTGCATAAAAACTGGCGAGGTGAAGGTAAATTGTTATTGAAAAATAATGTACAATATGTTATTGCCCGAGCCGCATTTACACTGAGTTGGGCCCCTGGCACTTTGGGATTTTCGCAATATTGTCCTGCCAAATACTGGAGAGACCAACAAAAGTCTTATATGAGCGCGGGGCCACTGGCACTGAACCATACGTTAAATCCGTCACTATGGTTATTGCATTGCATTCACAAAAAGGTTAGATGAGCTCCTGAGTTTGCAAATTTTAAGATAAAAATCCTAATTTTCACTCGGGTTACACGTTTAAATTGGTGGCAAGCAATAAATTGGGGGGTCCCGGGCCCCCTGGAACAGTATTATTGTTGGGAGTCCATTTAAATTGGGGGCAATTTAAATATTGTTGTAGGGAACCCATTTGAATTGATCGGCAAAAATTAAGTTGAATAAATCGAAGAGGTCCGGGCCCCCTGGATCAATATTATTGTTGGGGGCTTATTTAAATATTATTGTTGGGGGCCCATTTAAATTCAATGGTAAAAATCAAATTGAGGGGGCCAGGGTCCTTTGGATCAATATTATTGCTAATTACGCTGGTCAACACAAACTTTGAATCTTTTTCGAAAGACCCGTTGTTAGGGTATATTCGGGGTGCTGATTCCGAATATGGCATCAGTTTTCGTCTATCACGTCTAGTTTTTCAGATACTCATGACCACATGCTCTACAAAAAGAGCCATTTGGGCACATAGATTATGCTTATTATATCTGAGTTAAATATGTGCTATCATAAATATCAATGCAAATAAGCAACAAAGACACCCAATACCTTCATCCAATGCTAACCTGCGACAAAACTGAAATAGCTCGTATATAAGCTTACACTTTGTTCATTTATAAGCAATGAAATGTTTACCGCTGTATGCAGTCTTGTGACTCAGGTCTTTGCAATCCCATTAGCCATTACTGTAATCTCAAGTAACCTAAATTCACTGCCTCGCTCGACAATGCTGCATATCTCTACTTCGCAGTTTTCCGCATTGTTTTGCACACATCCGGGAAGAAAAAGCTGACTGGTTCTTTTGCTGAACAGCAAAATGGCAAACAGTTGCCAATAGTATCAGTCCGAGCAGAGCTATTCTATGTTTTTAGCTGCATGACGTAGACGCTGGAGTAGCGCTAGACTTTTAAACGATAGCAGACCTTTAAATGACAGTAGCGTTGGACCTTAAACTAGAAATAAAACGCATATGATAAGCTGATTCTGTAGCTCAGCTGACAGTAACGAAAGTGTAGGTAGGCTAGCTAGCCTGACTGTTCTTCCGGTAGTATAGGCTAGCTAGCCTACCTACAGTTTCGTATGCCCGGTAGACAAAACCATCACACATATGACAGTAACCAGTTGGATAGTTTAGAGTGTGGTACTAATAGCATAGCCGTCTTGTTGTCCGTGCAGTGAATTGAAAGATTTTGTTAATTTGAAAATTCACTTTTCCTTGCATTTCAGCTTTTGTTTTTGTAGTGATAAGAATGAGTCGACGAAATTGTACTAATCATCCTGATAGTTTTTGTTATATTTGTGGTAAATATACCCCAACAATCCAACGAAAAAATTTGACAAAGAGTGTAAAAACAGCCTACAAGCAGTACTTCAAATGCCAAGTTGGAGATCAAGATAAAAATTGGGCTCCTCATTTTTGCTGCATTACATGCTCTTCTACGCTTATTATGTGGATAAATGTCAAAAGAAAACAAATGCCTTTTGGAGTACCAATGATATGGCGAGAACAGGTGGACCATTTTTCAGATTGCTACTTTTGCCTGACCCAGCTAACCGGATTTTCTCGGAAAAACAAATCGAAGATTGTTTATCCTGACTGTCGATCAGCTTTAAAACCAGTTGCTCACTGTTCAGAAATTCCAGTACCAAATCCTCCTTCAAACAGTGAATTTGAAAAGTACCAAAGCAGTGAAAGTTCTGCAGAAACTAGTGAAGATGACGCGTACCTACCAGCAGCTGATGAAAAAACACCTCATTTACTTAATCAATTGGAATTGAATGACCTTGTAAGGGACCTGTCCTTGCCAAAAGAGAAAGCTGAACTACTAAGCTCAAGGTTGCAGCAATGGAACTTACTCGAAAAGGGTACAAAAGTGACGAACTACCGTGATCGTAGTGCCAAGCTTTCGTCATTTTACAAGTTTATGGATGGTGTTTGCTACTGTCCTAATGCAACAGCATTAATGGAAGAACTTGGGGCTAAACATGATGCCGAAAACTGGAGGGCTATTCATTGACTCAAGCAAGACTAGCTCTAAAGCTTTTTTATTGGACAATGGCAACACAAAACTCTCCATTCCTTTAGCACATGCAGTGGGAATGAAAGAAACATATGCTTCCATGAAACGAATTTTAGAATTGATTCACTACGAAGATTACAAGTGGAAGATCTGCGGCGATTTAAAGGTTATTTCTCTTGTCCTTGGTCTACAATTAGGCTACACCAAGCACATGTGCTTTTAATGTCTCTGGAATAGCAGAGATGATCGTAATCACTTTTTCGTGAAGAAATGGCCCTGTCGAGTAGATCACGAGGTAGGAAGATACAACGTGCAGCATATGCCTTTGGTGGATCCAAAAAAAGTGTATCTTCCTCCATTACACATCAAGCTTGGACTGATAAAAAACTTTGTAAAAGCAATGAATGTGGAAGGAAATGGATTTAAGTACCTACAAAAAATGTTTTGTCCAGCAAAAAGTGATGCTAAACTGAAAGCCGGCATATTTATAGGACCAGAAATTCGTCGCCTGATCAAGGATTCCGATTTTAAAAATCACCTCAACCACCTCGAGCTCCCTGCCTGGGAATCCTTTGTGAAAGTTGTGGAAAACTTTCTTGGAAATCACAGGGATGATAACTATCAAGAATTGGTCGATAACTTGCTCTCAACATATCACAAAATAGGATCCCGTATGTCATTGAAACTACACTTCTTACACTCCAATTTGGACTTTTTTCCGTCAGATTTGGGAGCAGTCAGCGACGAGCATGGTGAGCATTTTCACCAAGAAATTTCTTTGATGGAGTCACGATATCAAGGTCGTTTCAATACCAGAATGATGGGTGATTACTGTTGGTTCCTCCAACGAGACACTGGCGAAGTTCATAAGCAAAAGAGCAAATCGTCCAAGCACTTTTAAAGTTGTGCCATAATATATTGGCCTACCGTCATTTTTTTCCTGTTGCCGGTTCTGTAGACTAGTGAATACCATATTAATTATGTTTTTGTACCAACCACAAGCGTAAATTAGCATCTTTTGAGTGTATCTGTAGAGAGTAGGTTTGGGTTGCAATTTGTAAGTTTTGAAAATTGCCGATTGCATGTAAATAGTCACTATTGGTTGTTTATTTATGCTGCTATATTGACTGCAAATGTTGAATATTCTGATATTGTGATGTGCTGAGTATCTAAAAACCCTGACGTGATAGGAAAATTTTGACTTCAGATTCTGATTCAGCGCCCCAAAATTACCCAAAATCAAGTCAAATTGTTTTAGATACAAAAATTTTTTTTTTTTTGTTGACCAGTGTTATTGTTCTACGCGTGTACTGTTGTACGCGAAGATGCTAAAAAAACTGAAACTGAAGAAACAATGGTCTTTTTTGAGACACTTTTATCATTTGTAGCATTTCAGGTGGGGGGGGGGACGGGCCCCTGGGCCTCCCCTGGCTACGGTTATGTAAGCCCGTAAATTAAATGAGAATGCACTGATGTATAATCAGTTTAAGCAAAGCATGCTCAGGTAGATAATTTTTCAGTTTACTTAGAATTCCTACCGAGCGCGAGACTTACTTCTCTAAATGTTTGATGAGCTCTTGAAAATTTAGTTTGTAGTCAATCAAAACAACAAGATATTTTGCGCTGCAAAGGACTTTAAGTGATCCTGCGGCACAGCTAAATTTCTTTTCACTGGTGGAGAATGAAGTTTGGGTTTTATATTATTGCGTTAGATTTTGCTGCATTTAACGTTAGTTTATTGGCAACGATCCAATTATTGACTTTTGCTAGCTCGGAGTTTAAACCGTATTCAATTCATTCGAAGTATTTGCCTTTAATAAAATGCAGGAGTTCATCAGCTAAAAGTGGGGTGTGCTACTAATAAAATTGGGGGAGGTCATTTATATAAAAGAATAGAAGTGATCCTAGTAATGAGCCTTGAGGGACCCCTATATTGATATTGGGACTTTGAAGAGTGATTATCATGAACTATAACAGTTTGAGATCTGTTTGTGAGATGTGATTAAAAAAAAAAATATTTACAACACCTTTCGTGCCATAATAGTTTAATTGAGAGAGAAGTATTTTATGCTGAACAGTATCAAAAAAAGTTGATCAAAAAAGTTTATGTTGATCCAATCGACTTATTTTCCAAGAGAACAGTAAATTCTTATTTTTCTTATCATCAAAACTAGACAAGTTGAGACCATATCCAAAATAACATTAACAATTGATTGTTTAGGTTTAAATCCGGCCGAGTCGGATACGACGTACTGAGTTGTAGTTTAAAAAATCGATCGTTCTAGAGCAGACAATTTTTCCCAAAAATTTTTGAGAAACAGGATAGTATCGATATGGGTCTATAGTTTGTTAATTTTTGTTATTGCCAGATTTGACCTCAGGCACAAATTTGGCTTCTTTTAAGCAGGTATAGGGAAAATATTTATATTCAAAACATGCTTTAAATAGCAAACACAGTGCAGGAGCGATAGCTATAGCTCCTAATTGTACGATTTTTACATCAATTTCATCCAGTCCACAGCTTTTGCGGTAATAATATTGTTTTATGACGCGAAAAATCTCAGAAGGTAGGTCGGACCCAAATATATTGAAAAATGCACTGAACTTGTCAGATAATTATGGAAATTGATCGATTTAGAACAATCAGTTTTTGCAGCCAATTTTTTCTGTTTACTACAAACGTAATTGTTGAAACTCTCTGCTATATCATTTACTTCAGAAATATTGGTTCCATTCTCATTTCAACAAAGCAGGGTGTATTTGACTAAGATTTTTTAGGCGTTAAGGTTCTTAAAAGGATCCAAAATTTTTGCATATTTTGCTTCGAGTTTAAAAATTCATATTCCAAATACAATGTTGGGAAAGAATTTTGAGTTTGGTGAATTTTTTTGGCAGTAGTTCAAAACAATCTTGAAAAAAAAAAACGCCGCTTCGCTTTCGCAATTTTACGATTTGCAAAAGCGGAAAACCTGCTTTTTCTACAGAAAAATTAGATAAAAATTTCTTCAGTTATCGATGGTTTAGACACTAATTTGCACTTTTTTCGTGAAGCACGTTTCAGTGGAGCATATTTGTTGAGGCAATTTTGAGAAGCAAATCAACTAAAAGCAGATAAAAATTAATCAAATTACAAATCACAATTGAGCAGGGTTTGTTTTAAAAAAAAATCAGATATTCACCTACTTTCTTTCTTGATCTGACTTTCTTTGTCTGACTTTCTTGATCTTACTCAGAGCTTCACAAGCGTGGATGGCTTTTATATTTAAATGGTGTTTTCCTTCCAAAAATGGTCTATAAAGTTGAGTAATTTTTGAAAAAAAACATGAAATTAAAAATTTCTGAATGCTAAGATCCTTGTCCTCAGATACCATTTTGCAGAATTTTTCTGGGGCTTCACCCGCAGACCTCATCACAGTGGGGCCTCCGCTCCGGCAGTGGTACAACATTGACCTATGCCACCGCTTTAAAATTTTTGCCTATGCCAATGGCTTTGAGGTTCGACAATGGGAGCCAGAAAATGTTGTTTGAAGGTGTTGAAAATCAAAAAAGGTTGAGAACCACTTAATTTTAAGTTTGAATATACAAAATCAGTAATCATTAATTATGACATCATTTCATTGCCTTGCCTTGCCTTATGAATCAAGGCGGTGGTAAAAGTGGTGATGTAATTGTATTTACAACATTTGCAACAAACGTACAAATTTTTACATGTCTACTTTTATTTGTCACATTTTTTAGGTCCAGGCTTGTTGCTGGGTCATGCCGATTAATGCGGAGTTACGAAAGAATCGTACCAGTAAAAAAAAAGAGTTATTTGATTAAAGCTTTTACATCTCAGCAATAAGCAAGCACCAAAATCGATCTTGCAAAGTAGACATGTGAAAACGACGTTGTGTGTGTTATCAAAATTTAAAAAATTAACTCTTTTTTTGAATTTAATTCAAAAAATTTTTTTTCAGACAACAACAAGCATGTCTACGTTGAAAGATATTGTTCGGTATGGAAACCAGAACAATGTGAGCGAACAACGTATATTCCACCACTTGCTTCAAGTTGGGATTGTAAAGTTATAACCATTTGTCAATTTGGTTAGTTGTTTTTCTACCTCAATACATTAGGCACCTGCCTACTCGTTCTCGCAACATGTCATTGCAAGAAAAAGGAGAAAATATTACAGTTTTGTACCATAGGCCTTGTTAAACAGTTCGAAATTGTGTTGTTTCGGGATGCCCATTGAGAAACCTCCTGAAAAACTTTATCAATAGATTTTTAATGCCTGGTTGATGATTAAAATGTCTTTGGTTGCTACCACGTGCCGTTTTTTTAGATATACCACTTTTTATCAAGCGCAGATAAATATTTCCCAAAAATACACTTAAACATTAATTTTTTTTAATTCAGTGTTGCCGCTAAATAATCCACAGATTACGACAAGGATGTTTTTTACTTTTTTTTAATGTAAAAATTAAATTAAAAACACGATGATTTAAACTGCAAAATTAATCAAGAGTTATTTTTTGTTAAAAAGTTTACATATATTAATGTTTCAGCTTGAATTTTATTGCATTGAATTCTAAAACATAGAAATATGATTTAATTGAAGTCCTGCTGGCGCGTAGCCAGAAATTCGCAATAGGGGGGTCTGGGGGCAGAGCCCCAGCGCTCGAAAATTTTGCATTTTTTTTGCAAAAATAACTTCATTTTAGGGCTATTTTGATTAAAAAATAATGCTTTTAAAACGTGGCTTAGAAATTGGCAGTGCAAACAAGATTAAACTGGTGGCATAAATGGGATATTTGGGAGGTGGCTGATGGTTAAATGTTAGTCTCTTGTTTAGATGCTGGTAAATTATAAAATCGAATAGTTCAATAAAAACTCACACGGAGTAATCTATTTCGTTTACAGTTTATAGAGAAAAATAATCGGGGAGGGGGCTAATGAAAAGATATTTGAGAGAAATAATTGGTAATTAATTAATTCTGAATAGCCCCCCCCTATTTCTTAGTTTATGGTATATTTGTTGAGGACACCTATGATCAACAGTTTAGCATTTTTACACTTGTGATCAAATTTGATTGCTTATTTCTTACCGGAACCATTATTCAAAGTTTTCATTTATTGTTGGTTTTATTTTTGACAAATTAGCCCCCTCCCTGAACATATGTTTCAAAGATATTTTAAATCACTATTTAGTCCACTCCAGTGCATAAAACAGTCTCAAACGTGCTAAAAACGTAGTGTTTTTCTCATTCTGCATTTTGGTCGACATGCCAATGTAGGGGGCTAACCTGCAACTCAATTTTTTCAAGATGTAATACCGGTAACCCTGCCAATTAAAAACGAAATAATTCTTGAAAAAAAGTTGAAACACCAAAGACTAAGCGAAACACATATGGACATGAATTAACCGTTGCACCACATTCATATCTATTATAATGACAGCCAATCCACAAGAAAGCAGCCTCATACAAAAAACAGCTGCTTGGAAGAATATCACTCAATTCTCATCAACTAGGCTTGCTAGCCCATGGTGGCTTATCAACTCTCGAATGTCTACTGTGCCAAACTTAAGCATCAGTTTGAAAAACAACTAGGGGAAGGTGGGATAGGTTGGCCAGGAGGGCAAAGTAAGCTTTCGCCTTTTTGTCGAAAATTAGCAGTCCAATGGTCACGTTCTTTTGCACAATCAATTAATCCCATTTTGCAAACCTACTACAACACTAAGTAATATAAGCTTTAATGATAATTTCGATTTGAAAAATTCAGTTCAACATCAGCTTTTGTTGCCTTTGTAAAACATTAGAAAAGTGTTCTGAACGTTAACCTCCATACTTCTGTGTGGCTATTTCCGATATGGCTACCGATTGAGGTAAGTTGGTCACTGCCATCGGTAACCAATTAATTATCTGTTTGGTCAACTTACTCCACCACATACATATTCAATCTAGTTAATTTTTTACTTTGGTGTAATTAGGGCAACCATACGTCCTCTTTTCAGAGGATTTGACATCTTTTTTGTTTAAAATGAATTGTCCCCCGAGGACACCCAAAAAGTAGCCAAGTGTCCTCTTTTTTAATGCTCAGAAATTAATGGCGGAGTCGAAGACCAAACCAACCAAAAACCGATACCACTTCGTCCACACTCGCTTTCAACTCCCGCTTACCCAAAACCAACCAACCGTCGGACTAAAGACCTTTTTTTTAGTGATCACCATTTTCGAAGGGTAAAATCGATGCAAAAACAAGTGGTCTCAAAAAATGGTCTTCAGTTTTTGCGATGATTTTGACCTTCCAAAAATGGTGCTCTCCAAAAATAAGAAAAGTCAGTCCGGTTGACCTGTACCTTCCGCGAATTTTGTGATTAAGGCTTCGTTTTTCGGAACTGTTCTCTTTTCGTTCAATAAAAATATGGTACCTCTAGGTGTAAGGTTACTTTTTAATTTGTTTGCATAGAGACGGTTTAAAGGACTCTTTTACTGTAATATTGCAACAATTGTTTTTTGATAATATGGGAAACAGAAGAAAAAGTTACGACGAAGCGGGGAGAAGTGCCGATATGGCCAACTTACCATCATGGACTGGCCAAATTACCCTACCAGTGGAGCCATAGGAGTAGCCAGAGGGGGGCCCAGGGGGCCCTGCTCCCCCCCAATTAAAACACATCCAATGATAAAAACTACGAAAACGTAGGCTAGCGCTGTTTAGTTGCAGTTTTTTTTTCAGCAATTACGCACATAACAGTAATTAACACTAGCATTAACGACAATGGGGAGCCCGGGGCCCCTAACTAACAACCAGGGGGCCCCCAAACTAACAACTATGGGGCGCAAAACCAACAACTATGTAGCCCCAGGACCCCTAACTGATAACCAGGGGCCCCAGGGTCCCAAACTAACAACCAGGGGCCCCAGGACCCCTAACTGATAACCAGGGGCCCCAGGGCCCTAAACTAACAACCAGGGGGCCCCAGGGCCCCCTAACTAATAATCAGGGGGCCCTCAGGGCCCCTAACCGGCCCGGAGCCCCTAACTGACTACCAGAGGGACCCAGAGCCCTTAAATAACGGCCAGGAGCCCTAACAACAACCAGGGCCCCTAACTGACAACGAGGGGGCCCCAGGGCCCCCAACTAACAACCAGGGGCCCCAGGGCCAGGGATAATAACCAGGAACCCTGGGGTCCCTAACAAATAACCAGGGACCTTGGGGTCCCTAAACGACAACCAGGGCCCCTAACTGACAACCAGAGGGCCCCAGGACCCCGAAATAACGACCAAGGAGCCCCTAATTAACAACAAGGGACCCCGGTGCCCCTAACTGATAACCAGAGGAGCCGGGGCACCTAACCGATTAACAAGGGGCCTCAGGGCTCCTAACTGACAACCAGGAGGCCCCGGGCCCCTAACTAACGACCAGGGGAATCCAGGGCTCCTAATTAACAACCAAGGGGCCCTGGGGCTTTTAACTGATAATCAGAGGTCCCCAAGGCCTTTAACTGACAACTAGGGAGCCCCGGGGCTCCTGACTGACGACTAAGGGTCCTGGGCCAGTAACTCCTTAATTCAAATTTTATAATTTATATGCAAAACCTGTAAGAAATTAAAGAGTTTTTTCTTGAAAGTTGTAACCCCAGGCCTTCGTCAACGTTATTATGAACTTAATGCTATAGCTCAGGCGGTAAAGCAAACCCCCCAATCGAAACACTACCAATGATAAACATAATGAGAGCATAGCCAATACGTTGTCCTTGTCCGTAATTGCAGTTTCTTTAATTTAGGATTTACGCGTACAAAAGTAGTAATAATCATGACAACCACGTGTCTACGTCATAATAATGTCATGCAATTCTTGTACGTTTCAAAAAACTGTCAAGTGCCTTGACTCAAGTCCTCCACGTTTTGGAAAAAAAGTTGTTTTAATTTTGCTTTGAATTTTTTTTTTTTATGAAAGAACTAAAGGGCGCGATCTTATCTCAAAACATAGGCGAAGCCAGGGGGTGGTCCAGGGGGCCTGGGCCCACTCAAAATTGACAAAAAAAGATTGTTTCTTCATTTTCAGTTTCTTTTGGTATCTTTGCGTACAATAGTAATTAACAATAAATAATATTGACGACTAGGGGGCTCGGCTCACCTCCTGATTTCAATTTTTTCCGACCAATTTAAACGTATAACCACGGTGAAATCAAATTTTTTGTCCTAATAGTTGCAACCTCAGGCCCTCATCTAAATTTTTTATGGACGTAAATAAAATAACTATCGCCGGATTTACCACATGGCACAGTGCCAAGGCTCCACACTCAGATAGTAGGACTTTTTGCAGGGTGTCGAACCGAACCTGAACCCGAACCATAAACTGGAATGAACCGTTTCATTTGGTGAACCCGAACCGAACCTGAACCAGCAAAATTTTACTTCAGTGAACCTGAACCAAACCTGAATCCTCAAATTGTGCTCAAGTGAACCCAAACCGAACCTGAACCCCTAACAAAAGTAAGAATATATTTTTCCATATCCGGATGCCGCTGGCGCTGGTACACGAACAATAAGAGCAGTGGTTGATCATCAACAGGATCAGCAATTTCTCCTTTTTTTTTCCTGGACGAAACGAGTAACGACAGTTAAATTTTAAGTCAATGAACCCGAACCGAACCTAAACCAGTAATATTTTACTTGAGTGAACCTGAACCAAACCTGAACCTCAAAAATAGTGCTCAAGTGAACCCGAACCAAACCTGAACCGCTAAAATATTTTGAACAGGAGCTAAATCCGAACCGTATTCGAAACGGTTCGACACCCTGCTTTTTTGGTCTTCGCTTATATTTGGCAGGAAGATGTTGCAAAAATCCCCTAAGTGCCAGGGGCACCGCGCAATGTAAATCCGGCACGGAAATAACATGGGTAGTAAGCGTAACCATCTATTGTACCATTTTTCAATAACGATTCACCTCCACCTCGTTAGTTTTTACGCTCAAAATACTTTTAAAAAAATAGCTAGGAAAATGCTCATTGAACAAAGTATTGAATTTGAATTGAGGGGTTTTGGGCCCCTGGCCGTGCATGCACTCCTATAGCTGCTGGTTAACTTAATGAAAGGAAATTCTTTGAGTGTATTTTTTGCTGCTAAAGTATTGCAGAAGGCAATGTGCCTTACTTCCCTCTATATGGACCAAATCACTTGCAATTAAAATTTTACACCATAAAGCAAGATTTTAAACGTATTTTGAAATTTGATTGCAAGTAAAAGGAGGATTGAACAAACAAAATTTTTCGATTGGTTTTCAATGTTAAAAATCTAGTCTTTCAAATGGCTATGAACACGTGCGAAATGTGATCCAATGGGATTAAAACAGGGATGTGGAAGCGGAAGCGGAAGCTGGAAGCGGAAGCGGTGAAGCGGTAAATTTTTGTGGAAGCGGAAGCGGAAGCTGGAAGCGGTAAATGGGTACCGCTTCCGCTTCCACTTACGTTGTTCGACAATACTCGCACTAAATGTTTTTTAACACAAAACAAACAATTGAAACATACCATTACAAGAGTTTGTGAAGCCAGCTGTTGCAGAAAGTATCCACTCTTAAACTCGCAAAAATTTGAATCCACCGCTGTTTGCTAAACTCATTGCCCTCAAATGCGAATCGGGGCAATAACTTTTTAAATCTTTGGTTTAAAACTTTATAAATACTGGCAAAGCCATATTTTGCCGAAATTTCAGCAACAATCCCAGTTCACACTTGGAAAACAAAGCTTCGTGGTTTCTCATTTACAAATTATAAAAGGCAGTTAGCGAATACCAAGTTACCAACGCACTATTTTGCAATCTTTTGACTGTTGGCAAATCTCGCAAGTTACTATCGATTCACAACGGGAAGTTTTATTACTCAAATAAAATCAAGCTTTTTGAAGTAATGTTAGTTAATATAGTTTTTAAAATAATTTAATTTCATTGTCATTAAAGTATTATGAAAGAAAACTGAGTATTTTGATGTTGCTTTCGCGTATTCTATTTGACGATTCTTTGCGGTAAGTAATTTAATTGTGAGTGTGTAGCGTTAAATTTGGTGATAGGAAAATTCTCTGGGGACAATAGCGTACGTTTGTAATGTTGGGTTCGTGAATCACGAAAAAAATACAAAAACAATAGTCGCAGTGCGCTCACTTTCTCAAAACCGCTGTTTTCATTATTGAATTTAATTTATTGTAAAATACTAACCTACCAAGCTGACGGTACTTCGGTCGATTTAATAAAGTGCCTTTCTTGCAACCACCTATGGAGTTCGGTGACGTCTCAAAGTATTTTCCTACGTCCAAGCTTTAAACTTGTTTACGATTAACGATATACAACTCAATTCATTGTTTTTCTCGTGTTTACAAGGCGGTGAGAATTCGTAGTAGATGACGTAAGTATGTAATTAAATGACATGCATATTCGGCGTATAAATAGAGATACGACGATTCAAACTTGATATTTGACCAAGTAAATTTAAGTAGCTCGTACTCATAGCCTAATACGTATTGAGCAGTTGAGAATTAAGCAAAATTCAGTGCGTTTTTGCTTCATTCAGTTAGTTAAATGTTCATTACTTTGAATAAAATGTCGTAAATTAATCACATTCGCTCTAAATTATTTTTTCCCAAGTTAAGCAAAATAAAATTAAATCAGGTGGACAGTTTGTTACTTGATCTTCGTGTTTATTAAGCTGTTTAACATACGTGCGAATATATTTTTTGTTTCATTTAAGAACTATATATACGCCTACTTTTGATTACAGACAAGGATAGCTTGTTTAGAAATCGGCATTTTCAAGCAGATCTTAGCCACTAGCCGGATATTTTATTTTCATCTGCCCTCGATCCGCCGAATACTTAATTCGTTTCGAACTAAAATTAATTACGATCCTGAAAGATTTTTGCTGCTGCGCACTCTTAGATGCATAAAGAAGAAGAATAAGGTTTTATAAGTGATTAGGTAAGTTTATATAGATTTCAGTAAAAGCACTAAATTGTTTCTAACAGGCGAATAATTTCTGTAACTACGGGCGGCAAAGTAGGCCTACGTATAATGTAAACGGAGCAGCTTATTTAGCTGCGCTTTCTAATAAACATTTATTTGATAGAGCAACGTAATTTTATATGTACTTTTTTGTCATTTAAAGAAGTTTACAAAGCTGATATTTCTTAATTCTGACCACGCCGCACTATCACACAATGTCCCAAACAAGATGGAGTGCCGTTTACGACCATTTTGTTGAAGAGGGCAACAGTTTTCGTTGCATTGTACTTAAAAGTGATGGAATTTTGGAATGCAATTCACTGGTTCCAAAACTAAAGCAGGGAAGCGCTTCAGCAAATTTAAAAAGGCATCTAAAACGCCATCACCAGCAAACGATTCAAAAAGTTGAGCAACAAGATTCTGCCACTACAAAAAAAGCCAAGTTAGAGAAAGTAAATGGCCAAAATGCCGTAACAAATTATTTTCAAAAGGTTAATCCAAATCCAAAAGCAACAGCTTCCATCAATGCAGAAGACTTCAAAAACGGCATTTTAAAAATGGTCGTTTACAATGGAGTTCCTCTCACGTTTTTTCAGGACGATGGCTTTCAACTTTTAAATGGGGACTTTGCCAAAATCTTGGGAATTTCTTTAGGGCGGCAAGCCATTCGAAACATGGTTTTGAAAAGATCGGAAGAGGAGAGATCGAAGTTGAAAGGGTCTCTTTCTAAGACTTTTGTCTCGCTCAAGTTTGACGGAGTAACTAGACTCCGTTCTCATTTTTTAGGAATCTCTGCCCCGTTTTTAGCGAAAAACGCGGTCTGTCTGTAAAAAACTTTAGGTTTAGTGGACACTGAAGCAAATCAAACCAGCGCTCATTTAAAAGAAATTTTATTGAAAACTATGAAGGAGTTCAGCATCACAAAGCAACAAGTTTTAGCATGTGTTGTTGACAATGCATCTAATATGACACGAACTGTGCAGCTACTGTATTAAATGAAGATGAAGAAGATCAACAAAATGAAGATGATGAAGAGGCTATTCAAGAGATTGACCAAATGGGTATTGGATTTGATTGCACAATTTACCACATGAGATGCGCTGAACATACTTTACAATTGGGAATTCGCAATGTTTTAAAAAAGGCCGATCTGATAAGTTTTTGACAAAACTACGGAAAATTGCTCAGCATCTACGTGCACCACACACCGATGGAATTCTAAAACGACGAGCTGGAAAAGGGATGCTGATTGACATGCAACACTTTGGGGAAGTACTTTCCTCATGCTTCAGCGTTTATTGGATTTGAAATCTTTTATTCAAGACCTTGGATCACAGGATTCTTATCTAACTGAAAGTGAATGATCTGAGGTAAAGATGATGATCGATGTATTGCAGATCCCGCATGCAGCGACAATTTCTCTTCAAAAGCAAGATCTCACTCCAGGCGAATGCTTGCTTCAATGGAGAGAAGTCATGTTTAAATTGAACAAGCAAAACAACAGTTTGTCTCGTTCTTTGCATAACTCCTTGCTATCTCGCCAACAGCTTCTCTTGGATAATGATGCTTTCTGGCTGCGATTTGGGTAAGTACAAAGTAAAAACAGTTTAGTTCAGTATTAATTGAGCCACAGTTTTGTATAATCTTGAAAACTTTTAAATACGTAAAATGCTTGCCGTGTAATAGTCTTTGCAATTTGCATGTGCACATAACATGGACTGTGCTTTGAATCTTGAGTGTTTAATATAAAAATAATTGTGTATAACGAGTCCAGCAAAAAAGCGACAAATCAATTTCCTAACTATGTTTTTGTTTTTTATAGGTTGATGCGCGATCAAGAATATTTTTAAGCAATGAAGAGCAAACTCGTGCAAAGAGCACTCTTCAAGCCCTTTTTTTGCGCATGCAAAGTCTGGCGCAAGCTGAGGGAGGAGCAAATGCTGATGAGGATTCATATGAAGTTGTGAATGTATCCTCTACCGATCCGGCACCAACATCTGATTTCGACGAATATTTGAATTCTCTGCATTCGGCCGCTGCAGAGTCATCAACTTCACCAGCCGCAACAGCAGATATTAATGCATTTTTAGACGCATTGGACTGAAGTAGAACGACTGGATGATTGAGGCCAGCCAAGTGTATGGGATATTATTTCCAAATATCCCCTCATTGTTCAACCAGTCTCGCAAGTGATTAGCTGTTTGCCCAGCACTCAGGTGTCAGTTGAGCGCATGTTTTCTCACTTGAAGTTGGTTCTTCGAGAAAATAGAGTTCGCATGGGTACAGAATTGACAGATGCGATTGTGTTTATGAGAACCAATAAATCTGTGTGAACTGCAAAATACTGTTACGCTTTGAGTTTTTATTGCATTTTGAAAAACTTGTGTGCTTTATTTGTTTAATTTCTGATATGTTAAGTTACACTAAATTCTATCCTTTCAATACACGTTTGTATCGCTTTTGCTTTCAACTTATTTTACACTCACCATTTTCGTTGAATTTTTCTTTTATTATAGCCGCTGTTTTCTTGTGCTTTTTTATTGCACTCACTGTTTTAAATTACTTGTTTTAATATTACTTTTTTTTATTGCACGGAGTATTGTTTTTCTTCATGTTTACTTTTTCTGTCTGTTAGTAATGAATAAATTGTTTTCACTTTTCATTTACATACCAGTAACACGTTAATGCATTTTATTCATATTATTAGCTAAAATATTATGATAAATTTTGGTAAAAGTGGTGGAAGCGGAAGCGGTGGAAGCGGAAGCGGAAGCGATGGAGGTGGAAGCGGAAGCGGTTGGAATATAGGCGCTTCCACATCCCCACATTAAAATAGCTTTTTTTTCCAAAAACTTACAAAAATCGCCCAGCTGCTGGGGGCTTTGCCCCCAGACCCCCATAGACACCGGCGGCTGGATGCTCCGCCCCCAGACCCCCGTCCGTGATACGTGTGAGTACACTAGCTTTCTCAACAAGTCTCCTAATTTAGACATTTTCGCTTTTTAACTATTAGTTTTCGCTCTGTCCCTTTACCAAAATCCTGGTTAAGTGACAACAGACCCCGACTTCAGATCTTTCTATTCTACGATATCTTTGCCCTACAAAAAGTTCCTTTTTTGAAAATTTCTAATGACGTCATTGCATGTGATTTGTGGTTTGGCCCCCCCCAATCAAAACTCCTGGCTACGCCTATGAGTGGAGCATGTTGGTCAGATTGAGTGAATATTTTTAAGTTAGCTTTGCGAGCAAAGTTGAGAAGACTTTCAAAACAATAAGAAGAATGCTGAATGAAAGAAATGAAAGCCAAAAGCTTTGATTCTTAGAGGTTTTCTTATAACAACTACAATGACAAAAATGTTAGAATAAAAAAAGGCCAAATTACCCCACCTTCCCCAAGCGGTAAACGAAATATTGTGCCACACTCACAATTAATGAAAAAGCAAAGAGTAGCTCAAATCAATAAGGTATATTCATCAACACCATGAATTATCACTTATCAGTGGTACTCCTCAGTGGTAGAGCATCGGGCTAGCAATCGAAAGTTTGCTGACCCATGATTCGATTCTCGAAAAGGCAATAGGTCGTTGTGTCCGCGAAAGACACGTATTTTCCAGTGAGCCTAAGCAGTTTACCCGTTGTGGTGGCCCATCCTGACGAAAGACTTGCAAACAGACCCAAAAAAGTGCTCTGCGTTGGTGTAGTTAAACAGACGCCGAAAGCCTTGTTCATACGAACGAATGGGTGATACTAAAATATAGTTACTATATCTATAATGTGTTGTAATCGTTCAATTGGAAATGAGGTTTTAAAGAAACTTTGGTTCATCAAATCAAGCCGCCTCCAATTTTATTCGAACTATAAAGGTGCTTGAAGTATGTTACCCGTAACCTACCCGCTGTAGAGCTTATTATTTTTGGTCTAACGGTTTAACAACATAATTTTGAAAAGAAGTAGAAAAATAATTATGCACCAAGGTATTAATCTGTTGTAGCATAGTCATTAATGGTTATAGGCTGTAGACAACGACAGTTGGTAGCTATGCGTACCAGTAGTCAAACCCAAACCATAGCTTCAATTCTAATAAACAATTTGGCTACATTTTTTGAACCATATTTAAAGAAGGGTTTTCTTTTTGCCTACAGAGCATATAATGTGGCCAGGCGAGTAAACATAATTTTCCTAAAGTGGGGCTTAAATCCAAAGTTAAAATTTTTTGTTCAAGAAAAGTCTCAATTTTTGATGTTAAGGAAACTGGCACAGCTTTGAAACATATCCCAAACGGGTGCAGCCGCCAGGCGAATTTTGTAATTTTTTGGAAAAAATAGCCGTTTTTAATCGTTTACTTGCTATCTGGCTTAAAAACTACCAGCGCTGAAGCCTAGGAATAGCCACCACAACGGTGACGTTTTTAGAGCTATTTGGAACAACTTAACGGGAAAATTTTTGAAGGCAGTTGAAGAATTTAAAGTCCCTTCAGCCCTCTCTTTTACTTACATGTTACGTTAAAAAACATATTTAAACGCTTTCATTTCTGGTTAAATTTTGTTGGTAACTTGACTAAGGGGGTGCCAAGCTGCTTGTAGCTATAACTTTAATGAGATTTTCAATTTCTTACTCCAGCTATTGTAATCTAACAAAGTCTCTCAAAGATACGGAAACAATGGATTTCTATTTAATAGAGTGCGCAGTGCGCACATAAACATCATTCAAACCGTATTAGGGCCCATTGCTCCCCCAACTTAGCTAAAAAGCAGATGTGAAGTTGAGGACACAACGTTCGAGACACAACGTTCTAATTTCTGAATCGCTGAAAACTTCTAAGCAGGTGTGGATTCCTCCAAATACGAGTAATTAGCCATTGCAATGAAAAGTGCTCGATCATCCAATAGTAGTGTAAGCGTCTGACGCTGTCAGGTGACCGGAGGATGTATGCACTACAACAAATTTTTGACGATACTTCGAAAATAGTAGTTTATAGATAATCGAATAAAAATGCCATTTTGAAGTTTTATGCTTTAGCAACTGATGTTGATTACGTAGCGTAGCGATATCGTGGTAATGAAACAAAGCCATAACCCGTGAGTTGGAATATAGCAAAATTATAAACGTGGAATTGGTCAATTTTAAGGCTTAGCTTCAGTTAAGGCCCCAGTGCAAACCTCCACTGATAATGGATCCCGCTTTTTAAAATAATTTCTTAAACGCAAACCATATTGTTTGGCCAACGAATTGTTTTCAAGGAATTTTTTAAATATTTATTATCCAAAAGTATTGCAAAATATTGTAAATTTATGTCTTTAAAGTGATTTTGGGTACCGTGGCAGCCTGCCACGGACAGGTATATTTGTGAGCTCAACGTCAAGTATTTGGCTTCGGTATAAACGGGGTTTTGGGGCGAGGACAACGTCCCAATAATCCGGCTAAATGATTTTAGTGTTTTTGGTTTTTTCGGAAAAATAGCAATTTTGGTGACTTTAATTAAGATTACACACTTGGAATTTCAAAGCGATTTGAAAAGAAAATACCGTGAAAGTTAGAATAAAAAAAGCAGAAAAAAATTTTCACGATTTTCCAATTCTAATTTTAAGCCAATCGTTTCTTTACGTTTTAGTGTATGTGATGTCTTTTTAGTTTCACATCTAATGCCTATCAATGAATGAGAGCGAATGTTTCAGCCGCCAAAAGACACTTTGTTAAATTTAAACAAAAGGTATTTAATTGCAAAAAATAACCTAAGGATCCCAGCAGGGTCGTATTTTGGAGAAAGGCATTAAAGACATTTTCCCCGGGCCCCCTTCAAGGATTCCAAAACCGAGAAACCGGAAAATATTAACCTCTTTTTTTTTTCTAAAAATCCCTAAACTTTTCGCGGGAGCTTTGCCTCTTCATCTTAATGTGGAGGAGTAAAAATTTTACTAAGTACAGCACTGAGCATCTTTGCAGGCATTCGAACAATTATAGTTATATTTAACTTTCAACTGGTTTCTCAATAATTCTTCATGCGGCGCGCTCATGCAGTTTGTTATTTGAGAATCCTAGCGGACGATTCTTCAACGGATGTGGTTTGCCTCCCAGACCGCTTGCTTGTGATAGGAGTGTTGTTCGTTTTTGATTATCTCGATACAAATTCTTGGCGCTCGAGTATTTTTTGAACAAGTTGACATTATCAAGATAATTATGTCGGGGTTTGATGAAAAACGATCGAACTAAAGGCACAGGAGAATGTACTGTAGGCTGATAAGAAAGCAACACTTGCCCATGATGATTTTGTTTTCGGATTGAATTCCAACCTACCTTACTAAAGCACTTAGGTTAAAAAATAAAGCTAAATAGGAGCGAACTTAGGTAAAACATTAAACTAATGCTATAGGTTTTTTTTAATTTGATGGAATGCTTTATGAAGTGCATTAGGCCTACGAAATATTATGTTGTAATAACTCATGGTACAGGTTTGCTACAGTTTGCTTAAACTATCGAAGTGCTGAACTTTGAAAATGTAAGCTGTATTTATTAAGAACAATGTACTGAGAAAATTAATAATAAGCTATAGAAAGTATACAGAGTCTTGTAGGCACAATCAAACCTTTGATTAACAGCCTAAGACATACTGTTTCGGAATCGACAATCGTCTTTTATTCCTCGTCAGTATATCTAGGACTACAGGTATGAACATGAGCGTAGAAAGGCAAAGAATCGCAAATCAACCAGATCATGACACAATTTTTTTCCCAAAATATAAACTAACCACAATATTACAAGAGCATTGTTCTTAATATTAATTTTCTCAGTATTATTCTTAATATTAATTTGATATTAACTGTTATTAATTTTCTCAGTAGGCCTACATTGTTCTTAATAAATTGTCATTGTTGAGTCACTGTACATACTACTGCGAGTCACTGGTTCTAGTTTAGAGCCGTCTCGGCCCTGTTGGAGACGTAGCCATTTTAGGCGAGCTACGAGGAGAGTAGAGAGTTAGCTAGCCTATCGTTCTTCTGAGAGATGTAAGGTAAGATTTGTACTTTAGTCGGTAAAGATTTGATTTATAGCAATAGCTTCATTCGGTAAAAGTTTAATTAATAGCTTTAGTTTGTTTGGGTAAAAATTTTTCGTTCAAGGTTCATTTATTTTGTTAACTAGGCTGTCTCTCTTCTGGGCCCGTATGCAGAGATCTCACTAGTAGCACAATCTGGAAGTAGTCTGACTACTAGTCTGACTACCAGAGGTGGAATCCTCGAGGACGTCCTTGGCCTCGAGGACAGATTTTGAAGCCCTTGGCCTTGGCCTCGAAGGTCAAGTCCTTGGCCTCGAGGTCTCAAGTCCTCGAAAATTGGCCTGTTCTCGGCTCGAGGACAGCAGTATTTTTTGAATTGTTAAAATTTTGTGTAGCGCTTGAAAAATTTTTTGGAAAACGTGTTTTCGTGGAGATTGCTTGAAAAATTTTTGTGAAGAGCGTTTCCTTTTTTTTTTTTTTTTGAGATCGCCTGAAAAATTTTTGTGAAGACCTTTTTTTTTTGGGAGAGCACTTGCGCTTGTGTCCTTGGTCCTTGGCCTTGGCCTCGAGAGTGTCTGTCCTCGGAAAGGCTGTCCTTGGCCTGGGATTTTTTTTGTGTCCTTGGCCTTGGCCTCGAGCCTTGTGTCCTCGACTCCACCTCTGCTGACTACTATAAGAATGACTTCGTATTCAGAGATCGCTCTAGAAGTTGTGCTCACTACTAGTGAGACTAGCTTGTCTGACTAGCTAGCAAGAGTTCGTATTTACAAATCTCACTACAGCTAGTGAGACTACTAGTCAGACTAGAAAATTAGGCCAAATTTGCTGGAGCGGTCGAGACCAGTCTAGAAGTCTCACTAGCTGCTATTTTCTAACGAAAAACAACGCAACCATCGCATATTTTCTGTCCAAAACATTATAATTTTATTCTTATTTTTCCGTTCACTGCAATTTTAGTACGATAAAGTGGATATTTTTGTCTGAACGATTGATTTAGCATTGTAAATTTAAACAATAAAAAATTTCAGAAGTTATGATTTTACGAAATGCCTGCAGCATTCGCTCTCATCAAGCGCAATCAAAAAGAAGTTCTTGTGAATGCGACCATTAGACCGTACCGCCACATACAAGTTATGTATTGTACTACCAAATTTTTTCCGATGCATTTTTGAAAGTTCGCTTTTTAGTGCGGGAGTTGTCAAATTGCGTATTTTGTTTAGGTTATTGAAATCTACAGCCATTAATCACTGCATATCGAAGCATGTTCAGGATTTTTTGTAGTTACCTGTTAACTCTTAGGCCGGTATCACACGATCAGGGGGCACATGACAGAAATTTCCTCATTCGCTTCAATAACGAGTTTTTTTTAAGAGGCGCTAACGAACGAAATACTCGCTAAACGTAAGACGTCATATTTTTGCTCGTGTATGTAAAGCCTTGCGAAATCCGTTAAGTCATTCTTTCTCGCTAACTAGCTTTGAGCGATTGCGGAAAGCAGTTCGAGTAAAAAAACGTATCATTTTCCTCGCCAACTTAAAGAGGATCTTGAAGCGCGCTCTTTAAGCGTGCGAGAAATCTATTTGGTTTAGAAATTTAATGGCGAAATGTTGAAAACTTCTAACTCATGCAAATTTTTGCTGAAAATTAATTCAAATCGTCGCCATGTTTGCTATTAGACTGCTAAAAAAAGCGAATTGCATTGAGAACCATTTGCTGTTTCGATTGATACAGAAATGCTAAGTAGTGCAAGTTGACAAAAATAGTAACACACTCCTTTTATAAGAACGATTTTCTAAAACATGTGGCTCATTTTTGCTCAAAATTTAAGAACAAATTAAAAGCACTGCCAGCCTCGCCAGCAAAACAAACCAAAAACAAACAAAAAAAAAATTCAAACTAATCAAAGAAACTAAAATTCATGCTGATTCAAAACGATAAAATTTCGGTGATTTTCTTGTGTTTGCAAGCAAAATTGCAACTATTCAAGGTAATAAAGCTCTGTTGCTCTGCGCAAGCAATTGAGAAATTTTTCGGCAGTTGTTCAACTTGAAAAAAGCTTGTTTTTTTGCTTTTGCAATTTTACGATGCTGGAAAAGCAAGAAAAAAGCCTTCACTTAAGTCTTAAGCAGACAGAGCTATAGGAATTAAACAGTGTTTCAAACATGCCCGCTGAAATCGACATCGATGCTCTCAAAATGTTTACAAAATCAAGAACAAATGAGACTGAATATTGGCAAAAAATTAAAAACAGCCAGTCTAAACTCAAGATTTACCGGTTCTAAAAAAGAAGTGTACTTCGACTTGCTCACTTTTGAAACCTTAAGACCTAAAGTTGCTGTTAACATATGAGTTTACCCGCCATCCAACAACCTCAAGGCCGCTTTACTTCGTTTAAAAAATTATAGCATGGAAAAAGTTGTTCTTATTTTACATTGATCCAAAAATATAATTAAATTCTGTTGTTCATGTACTAATTGTTATCAGTTGAAGAATTTGCTTGCGTAGAATAATCACGCATAGCTTAAAGTTTCTTTTTTCCATAACAATATAGTACATACAATACGCTTGAACGCATTATTTTGAAGTAGAAATGCATCTGACGTCACAATGAGGTATTTATTACGTACTAACACAAGTTACAAACATCTCGCAAAGAAATTCGAGCGAGCTATTTTAACGTGTGTTGGGCGAGACGGCTCAGAAATGGCAGTTAGTCGACGAAGATTTTTTGCTCGTTAGCGCTTTTTAGCGAGCAAGAATGGCCTTTACGAGCTCGTTAGCACGTTCTGTCATGTCGCCCCAGGTTTTTTTGCGCAATTTTCTGGCATCAATCGTATGAAACCTCGTGCAAGTCCATGACTCACTATTGCGGGCACCTGTCGTCAATTACATTGAATAGCCCGTGTGAAAAGGAAAATCAGACGCTAGAAAGTTTTGCTGACTTCTTGCGGAGAAATAGAACCGAGCTCTACTTTCCCAGCAAGTTTTCAAAGGGCCGCCGTTCTTAACGAAGAAAATTGAGCTTTTAGCCGTGCCTTTGAAAACATTGAGCCGCAGAATACAAAAAAATGTGCCGATGACAGGGCAGAAAAAGAATGCTTCACGATTACCTAGCGAAAGTGCTAAAAGAAATTTTACCTCAATTGTTTTAATCGACAATGACGTATTTTAACATCGTGCCTGCTGTTTTCTCATATTTCTTCAAAGACGTAAATGTGTTGCCCGCTGTTTTGTTTACTTTCGCGTATCGATTAGCCAATTTTTCGTACTTCAAACTTATGCTAGGCCTTTTCCAAATTCATTCTGAAAAGTTATCAACCAGAACTGCAGGATAGTTAATTAACCTTCCATCGTCGTCAACTCATGAAATTGAACTTTTAAGTAGCGAAATCGAAGAAAGGCAGCGCTTGTGATTTCAATCAAAATATTGAAAATTTCCTTCTCATCGCAAAAAAGTTTCCGGCCCAGTATTCGCTAGTGCCGAATTTATGCAATTAGTGATACATTTTTGATGATTTTAATATTTTTTTGTTAAAATTTGACGTGTCCAATGCCAAAAAGAACTTGTTGCATTTTTCAGCAGTTAAGATAAATTTCAGTAGATAGTTTTCAGCTATTACTCGCTTATTTTGAAACAAACCAAACAAAAACGCTCTTATTCTTATTTAAAAATAATAAACTTTCAATTTGCCCTGACATCCAATTTTTGAGCTCTCTGAGACCGCAAGTACCGGAAAGAACATACCTGGTATAATATTATTTGATCAATCATGCAATATTATGTAAATTTTATTGGTGATAGATGATATAGCATGAAAAAAGCTACGCTATACGCTAAAGAGTTCCACACAAGCAAAGTTATTTTGACATTTTCCATTTTTTCGTAGCATTTTGGCGAACGAGAAATAACAATGAATCGACCAAGCGTAAAATACTACAACCGCCGCGGCGGCAAATTTCAAAGAAATTCCTTAACAACCGCGTAAATGCTTTTACAGCGAAAAAATACATGTGACACCTTCAACAATTTTTTTGCGGAAAAAACGAAGTGCTTCCGTCTGGCAAGAAGTTTTTCAAGAAAATAGCGTCTAGATGTGATAGGTCCAAAATTCTTTATGCAAACAAATTGTGCAAAAAAACCTGATCGTGTGATCCCAGCCTAACGCTTGTAATCAAAATAACTTACGATAACACGTGTCGAAATAACATTTTTTGACACCTTTCTCCTTGCTTTTGCGGTTTCTAGTGAAACGTAACGAGTTTTTACGCACAAAATCCTGTTGAGTTGCACTTTAAAGTAGTGGTTCAGTCGTAAAGCAATGCAAAGGTTACTACAGTTCAAAGACATGGGCGTATTCTCTGGGTGTTCAAGGGGTTCAGTGAACACCCAACACTCGCTGCGAGGCACCGATGTAATCATTTACTAAAATGCGTTTAATTCTATGCTTATTATTATTTTTATTTGGCACATTGTCTCTGTTTTCTTTTCCTTGCACTTTTGAAATAAATAAATCGATTCGCTGCGCGGTTTCGGTCGAGTAACTTTTAACTTATCGTAAACTGCCTGTCTGCCTTTTTCGTACCGCGAAGATGTTCAATGTCGAATTTGAACACCCTTGTTGCAATAAAGAGACTAAAATCAAAAAGATAGGAGTGCGCAGAGAATCGCATGTAAAAGGTGCGACCAAGGTGTTCACACTAGCATGTTGAACACTCTTAGAGCTCATAATATTTAAAAGCGGATCCAGCTATCACGCAACAAGGTTATCGTTCGTGCTACCCAAAATCTAAATAAAATTGTCTTAAAAATCAAAAAATTATGTCTTGATTGATCTCACAAACTTAACTAAATCAGTTAACGTGCAGAAATATAATTTTGTTTGACTGGAAGAACGCTTAGCAGCCCTTACCAGTTTTCGTCAATACGCTGCACTGTATATTGATCGCAAATTCGCAGTGTAATTTTTTATTATTGTTGCATTGTAGTAAATTTGTGCAAATTAAATGGAAATCTGCTATTTGAGTTTTTGGATTAAAACAAACATTCAATTAATGCAAATACGCAAGCTATAAATCAACGAAACACCAAACCCGAAAATTAACGAACCAAAACTTACATCAGAAACGTGGAAGCGGCAATTTCTGAATGGCTTCCGCTTCCAGCTTAATCGCTTACGCTTCCAACACTTGATGACGTAATTTTTGCTCTAAATTCATTATCTTGAAAATTTTTGGCAATTTTTTTTCCGGATATGTCAAAATTAAACGGTCTATTCTATCATGATCTTAAAAACATAATATGGCACAAAATATGTAATAGGTTGACGTTGCAAGGGTCTAAGCAATAAGCATATAGACGTAGCCAGAAATTTGGGTTGGGAGCGGCCCAAAAGCGAAATGTACAACTGCATAAGCATAGTGTTTAGGTAATACTATAATTTTTCCAACCGTTTAATGGGAAATTTAAAAAAAGGGCAATTTTTCGTTGGGGTCTAGGGATGAATTTTCAAGCGTTTGGGAATCGGGATAGTCATCTTTTAATCGCATCGGCTGTAAAGTATAAATTTTTACTTGAGTAAAATTAGGCACTTAGGGCGAAGCATCACCAATCTCAAAATTTTTTAAAAATAAATTCGTTTTTGTACGTGGCTTTGCTCCAAATTTCTGCGTAGCAACGTGTATTTTTAAGACTGCAAAACAACAAACACTGCGAAAATTTTGCGGTTGTTATTAGAATAACTTTTATCAATGCAGCAACGATTGGACTCCTAAGCAATAAGACATGCACTATAGCATCATGTTTAAAAGTTCTACAATACTATCCTGTGTGTGAGAAAAGCTACAGTATGATGTTCTTCCCCTGTTTAGCTTTTTAAGAACAATATAATGTCAAAGCGAGAAAATTAAGTGTTAGAATTTGAAACTTTGTACATACTAGTGAATGCTGTGTAATATCAATAAATGCTCCTACTGATTTTTTTATAAATTAGCAAAGCCCCCAAATTTTTGAGAAAAGCTTAGGACAAAAACAACGAATTTTTCAACACTTTTAGATCTAAAAATGATTTGGTATGCTACATTGTTGGGGGGCTGGCCCTGCTAGAACACCACATGCTTTGAAAAAGATTTCTTTGCAAATACTGGTTGATCGAACAATAACTTTTCGTCAAATATTTCACAAAAATTGCTCCACTTGTAGGTTTCTGACTTACATATTAAATATATACACTCGGTAGGCATTTACAGTACATGTGGGGAAATATACAAACTGCTTGGTGTATTTCCAGATTTGAATTGAAATAACTGACCCACTAGCGGCGAATGAAGGTGATAAGCAATTGGCATGCCCATGATGAAGCTCTAGCCAGTAGGGAATAGGGGCGCCAAAAGAATGTCAAAACGTTGGCGATACCATTATCCATTGAATAATCCACAAAAATCGCGCATTTAATTTTGTTTGGCTTTGATTATTTTGTGGCGTAACAATCGTTTATTTGATATAAAAAAACAGTTTGTCCTGATCTTTATTACCATATCATATTACCAAAAACCCTCAATAATAATTATAAAACACTGTATTTTCTCCTTTCAGTTTTTTTCGCTTTTAAATAACAAGAATAACACAAAGCCTCGTTGGCACTTGGTAATGACAGCCAAATTAATTTGTTTTGAAAGATTTATAGCTCCCACCCGTGGAGCGGTGACGTGCAAGAAAATTTTCCCTATTTTTCAGCTGATTCGCAAAGTTGTTTAGGTTGTTGTACGATAAACGATAAAATTTTCTTTTTTTTGGTGTGAAAATTCGTAGTAACGACCTATATAAGTAATGACACACATGTAAAATACAAAGCTAACTTTTGAAGGTTAACTTAATAATTTGTGCGTTTTAGGTTTTGTGCTGTTTTATTTTAAGTCGGTTGAATTTTAGGACGACGTTCCGTTCTCAGTATTATATTTGTATGTTAAACCGCAAGTGCAATATTGCAAGCATGCAGTAATTAGTATGCTAGTCCAAGTGTGTATACAACGTGAATGTGCATAAGTTTTCCAGGCTGCATTGATAGTAAATCCGAATCGAGCAGAATAGACAGTTAATTTAATTGAACAGATCGTGTTAGCGGCAAAGTGAAGTACAACTCCTCCCTTAATATTCTTAAAGAATCACTTACTTCTTTTCTGGTATATTAGCAATCTTGCCGGTAAAATTGGTATGGCATAAAATTGAATAATAACAGTGAAAATTAGGGATCAATTCGGAACGTCTTGAACTATTTTAATATTGTTGCGCAAACTTAAATTATTGTTTTTTACATGCCTAACAGTAATTTTTGTCATTTAATGTAGTTATTATATATTGCACTAAAAACTATTGTAATTTTTATTAATTGAAATGGCTATTTCTGTGTCGTCACTTCTACAAAACTATTTTTCATCTCGGTCGTTTCATGAGAAGCTTGCTATAGTAACAAATGGAAAACCAAAACCAGATATGTCAACAAGCTTATCATGTAGTTTCAATCACAAAGGCAGAAAGATAAACCGCAAATTTTCCAATAATCGTTTTGAAACGATATCATGGCTTACTGGATGTACTGTAACCAACAAATTGTATTGTTGGCCGTGCTTACTATTAAATCCTCAATCTAATGTTTGGAATGCTAAAGGTTATTCCGATTTAAATCATTTGACAAGAGCGGCGCAAAAACACGAGAAATCAAAAAATCATATTAAAGCTTCTTTTTCGGCTACTATGTTTGGACGTCAGAGAATTGATACATCTCTAAATCAACAAATTCGTGAAGAACTATCACGGCACAATGAAAATGTGAGAGCCAACAGAGAAATTTTGCGAAAACTTATAAAAGCTACATGTTTTCTAGCTCGGCCAGAGTTGCCGTTTAGAGGTCACAGTGAATCTTCTGAATCAATCAATCGAGGCAACTACGTGGAGTTGCTTGAATACACTAGAGAATATGAAGCACTTCTGAACTCTCACCTCCAAAGTGCAATAGTCTTTAAAGGAACATCTCCAACCGTCCAAAATGAGCTCATTAGTGCATGCAACGATGTTTTGCTTGATGCAATAACGGATGAAATGAAAAACGCACGTTTTGCTGCAATTATACTAGACGAGACTTCAGATATTGCATCAAAATCGCAGCTTTCCACTGTGATAAGGTATGTTTGCAATGGAGAAGTCTATTAAGGATGCATAGGCTTCACAGATGTTAGTTCTAATCGCACTGCCGCTGGTTTGATGGTCCATGTTGAAAAAACTGTTGCAGCGTATGGTTTACAGGAAAAATTGATTGGCCAAACTTATGACGGAGCAAGTGTAATCAGTGGACATCTTGGAGGCTTGCAACGTCTTGTGTTGAACAAATATCCGAAAGCGCTCTTTGTGCATTGCTATGCACATAGACTAAACTTAGTTTTGCAGCAAGGTTTGCAGAGTCTAAGTGAGTGCCGCATTTTTTTCAAATCACTTTCTGGATTGGCTGCATTTTTTTCCAGATCAACAAAACGGGTGCAAGCATTAAAAGATTTTGTAGATCGCAAGCTACCTACAATATCTCCTACACGTTGGAATTTTACTTCTCGTTTGGCAATAACAGTTAAAGAAAAAAGAAAACAACTCCTTGCTTTTTTCAACAGTATTTTACAATCTCCAGGCAGTTGGGATAATTATAATATCGTCAAATCATTGGGCTTTGTCAGATTTTTGGAAAAGCATGAAACAGTTTTTTTACTACATGTTTCGACCACGATTTTTAAGTTTACGGATGTACTTTTCGACATTTTGCAATCAAAGGCTTTTAATGTTATATACTGCAAGAAGAAAGTAGATGAAGTTCACAGTGCTTTAGTTCAAATGAGAAATAACAACTTTAACGATATATGGAACAATGTTGTTTCAGGTAAGCAGTTGGAGTATAATTTTAAGCGATTTGCAGTTGAAGTTGTACACTGAGTGTCTTAGAGTATTAAAATGAATATGGATGACATTAAGCTCTGAATTTTATTCTACTGTGGAGAACTTTTTTTGTTTTCGCCATGCCGTTAGTGTTACGGCGGAGATAAAACTTTAAATCGCTGTTAAGTACATCTCTCGTATTATCCACGTTATACCTATGATTGAGTCTTTTAGAACAGTGTAATAACAACCTTGATTAAATCTTCTGCTTAACTGAAACATCAAACTAGTTTTAACTTTTAACAGTTTTTCGTATTTTATCTTAAACAATAATCTCGCGCGTTTGTTATCAGTATTACTACAAGACAGCTCTTAAGTTACAGTAGTTTCGCAACCATGCCCAGAACTGAGAACTTATTCTGAACTCTAAATAGTTAAAAATTTTGCGTTTGCTAATTACAGCATAACTTTTATCAACGAAATTATTTTATCCAGAGTCGCAAACCATAATGTTAGTTCACCGATTCTCACGATTGCTTGTAATACAGTTAGAAACGCTTGTTGCAGTAATTAACTTTTATCATCAGAAATTACCACCAATGATGATGACCAAAGAATTGATGATGAAAGTGTTTCTTCCAAACGTCCTAGACGAAATTGCGCAGCTAATATGGAAGCAGAAAAGATGCAATACTGTGTTCTTTACCAAAACATAATGGACAATATGTGCAATCATATTATACAAAGGTTCGATGCCGTTAAAAAGTTTGAATTTTTTCAACTTCTTTGCTCCGAAAACTATCTTCAATTCAAAAACGAATTTCCAAGAGATTTGCTTGAGAAACTACGTGATGTTTATGGAACTACTTTCTGTTACAGTCGGCTTCAATCACAACTTGAGGTATTGTATTCACTGTCTGATTTC